>VZRZ01006012.1:3225204-3304505 GCA_013398175.1 Climacteris rufus | reverse complement strand
GCCTGGCACCACCGCGGCTCGGCGGCGTGAGCTGCTGGCGGGCTGGCACCGCCGGTGTTGCCCTTCCCTAGGCGGAGCTTGTGCCTTCTCATGGCACAGAGGGCAGCGTTGGCTGTTGAGATTTGTGTTTGAAGGAAGTTGGTTTACTCTTTGGTTTTTTACAATTTTCAGGTGCAGTTTCAGCTTGGTCATTGTTTCGTCGCTACTAAACAAATGCAGCCCTCAATAACACAGTTGTTCGCAGTCCTGGTGGAGCTGTGGATTGCACACCCTTCAGCAGCTAATATGGTGCAAAGTTATATGCCCGTATGGGAAGTTATCTAAGAAATACAACATGTTGTCCATTGTATGATCTGTGTTGTAAAGAAGATAACTTCTCTGGGCTTTTGAAATGCAGCTATTAAAGTAGGGGGAAATTACTTGAGTAACCTGCAGATAATAGCCACACGAGGAGTCACTGAGGTCACTTGGTGTGTTCAGCCTGGAGAAGAAGAGATAGAGGGAAGACCTCATTGCAGTTACAACTTCTTTGTGAGGGGAAGAGGGGGAGTAGGCTCTGATCTCTGCTCTGTGGTGCCCAGTGACAGAACTCGAGGGAATGGCCTGAAGTTGTGTCAGGGGAGGTTTAGGTTAGATATTGGAAGAAGATTCTTCACCCAGAGGGTGGTAGGGCACTGAAATGGGCTCCCCAGGGCAGCCATCACAGCACCAGCCTGACAGAGTTCAGAAGAGTTTGATCAACACTTTCAGGCACATTGGTGGGATTGTTGGGGCTGTCTTGTGCAGGGGTAAGAGCTGGACACTGATCCTTGTGGGCCCCTTCCAACTCAGATTATTCTATGATTCTGTTGTGGAAAGATAACAAGGCTAGTCTGAAAACTTTGTGGTTAATTTAAATGTCCTCACTCTTTAAGTTCACTACCAATTTCGTATTAGTTATTTGATTTTGGTTATTTTAAGCCAATCCAAGGATGTCTTGAATATTGGGAGGCTTACTTGAGCTTAAGAATGGAAGAGATAAATTGCATTTGAAGTAATAACTGGGTTTTCAGTAACTCCAAGTCTCATTGCAGTTGCATTTACTGTGATTTTCTATAGTTCTGATTTCTTCAGGTGCTCTTCTATGAATCGTTCTTCTGTTTTCACTACAGCTGTTACACTCTCAATACATTTACGAATATTGTATCATTTCTGGCTTCCATGTCAGGGCTTTTAAATCCTAACTTTAAAAAGGAGGTTATAAGTACAACTGGCTTTTAATAAAGTTAGGTATTTTTTAACCTAACTGCCATGATAAAGATGTCTCAACTAGTGCTTTTAAAACAGTTACTTTATCAAAAATTTATTGCTGTTTTGTGCAATGAGCTTTAATTTTTTTTTCTGTCATGTATCAGGTTTTTAGTTCATCACTTTTCTAGTAACTGTAACAGTGTTCCAGGGACTCGTGGTTTTGCAGGTTGGTGGTTACTTGTGCCTACCTAATGAAATTCCATGCCTATCCTTAGTTTTGGATGGGCAGTTGCTTTTTAAGGCAGTATCTTGATATAACTTAATGGTATTTTTAAAATGTTTTAAAGAACGTGTTCACATTTTTGATGCTTTACCTTACATTAAAGGTTTAAATACTTTCTTTAAGTCTATACATAAAGCATTGCACTGAAGTTTTGGACCTCTTGTATCCATAGATTACTTTTAAGGAAATGTGTGTATAAACATGTATATATGCTTATAGTACTAAAAAATAAGGAAGATAAAGTCTTTTGTCAGTAGGTTTACTTTTCTTGCACTGTTGTCTGCACCAACACTGGGAAATACTTAAGGAGTGTGAGGGAAGGATGCACTGTTGGTTTTGTCATTGAGAGCAACTGCTAGCAGAATTCCTAGAATACATTCTGTATGTTAATGTAGTTAAAGAAGCTAAAAATTTGGAAGCTACTTGTATTCTAAAAATGGATGTAGTAGTTTCTTTTGGCACTGGAGACCATTTGCAGGAGCTGTTCCTGCACATCTCCTCTAAACGAATCCATTACCCCTTACTGCAATTTTGATTGTTCAGGCTACAGATTTTTGACCTCTGAGTTGTGCCAATAAAACTGTTACTGGGCCAGGGTATTTTTAACCTGCCCTGCTTCACACCATAGTTCTGTGCAAGGTTGTGCTCGCACAACTGAGGAGCAGTGCAGCAGCTCATTAGGCCAGCTTCCTTCCCAGGAAAAAAGGAGTCAGTGAAAGCTTGGCTTCAAATTATAGCACTGAAATAAAAAAAAATTAGGTTAAAAGATGTAAAATTAATCTTGATACTTGTCTTTTAAAAGCTGCCCTGCATTTTGAGTCACCTTTGACAGTACCTAAATGTGTATATCCTGATTCATAATATGGAGTGTCCATGAGAGGTGTCACCAGTTGGCATCACTTTCTAAAAGTCCATGGTTGTGTTACCAAATTACTTTTAACTTTTGCTTAAGAAAAAAACCAGCTGCATTATAGTGTAGATAAGGTTATCACATATATCTTGTTAGGATTCTGACAACATATTGCTTGTGTGTGTCTTTTGTATTTTTAATATAAATTGCATTGCATCCTGCAAGGACATATTATATTACTCTTTTCCCCTGAGATCAAGTAAAACTAAATTCTTAAGATAAGAACATTGCTCATTTGTGTTGTCTCTTCTATAAAAGAAGTCTCTCAAATAGTCACTTATTTTCCCTTGAAGAAAAAATTAGAGAGTTAGGCTTGACTCTCTTTCCAAGACCTGGTATGTGCCATCGCTATCAAGTGGAAATTCACTTGAGAATATTCCTCTTTCCCCCATAGAAGAATCTAGTTTGGTATCCTGTTCTCTTCTTTCCTAGCACCATGTCTAACTTCAACACCCAAAGCTGATGGAGGAAGCAAAGAAGGGAGTTTAGCTTTGCTACTTTATTTTATCTCAAGACTTAACATGTGCTAACACCAGCAGCCCCATTCTCATACAAGTAGAGGATGATTCTGTCTGGGCTGTTCAGACTAATTATTTCTACAGTCGTACCAGATTATTGGTACTGTGTGTAAAGAAATAACAAAGTTTCTTATTTTTTGTATTGTTCAGAAATACTTTCAAGATTATGTTAAAGAATGTTAAAAGAAAGAAGAAAACTTTATTTGCCATCACTGTTTGTTTAAAAACCACATAAAACCAGTGGTGATAAGAGATGCTGATGTTAATTTTGTTAATTCCAAGAGGCACATACTTTTCATTACTGTTTTTGTACATGACATTTATACTGCAAGAGCAAGTCTACAAGCATGAGGAACTCAATCTAATGAGATCTATGCAAAATTTTTATCAAGTCTTAATTGATAATGAAAACAGTATGCAATGCATTGTAGGTGTGGCTTGGGGGTTTTGCTACTGTAGCGTTTTTGTGTTTGAGGTATTTTTTTGTGAGTGGTTTGCTTGTTGTTGATGATGTTGTTTTGTGGGGTTTTATAAATTTTGTGTAGGTTTTGTTGGGATTTAAAGAAAATGTGACTGTATGGGAAGCCCTGGCAAAATCTTGGAAAATTTGGGATGCTCTGGTAGATTGTGGGTTTGGGTGGGGTTTGGTTTTGTTTGTGTTGGGTTTTTTAAGATGCAAAGAGAATAAAGATGTAATTAGTGTTTAATTCAGTTGTGCCAGGTAAATTATGTGCCTCATACAAGGCCCTTTACATTTCTTGTTAATCACTTACCTGGAATAGCAGTATTTTTTAAATGATGCCTTTCACTGTGGTGTCAGAAGCTTCCTCTGGTAGTTAGTGGTGTGTTACACAAAAATAGCTTAAATTCTGTGGAGGATATCTTTCGTCTTTTCTCTTTAATAGCAAAGATGAGCATTCAAGTAATTGTCAGAATGGTGATGTGGCATCAATCTGTGAAGATCTCCTGTATCAGATCATGTTTGACCCGTAAAGAACACGGAGAGAGGGAGGGAGACCATTCTGTGGGAATTATCAGCAATTGCAGTATTCCTTACTGAAAAGTGAAACACTTAATGAAAGTATTCAATGTTTTGGTATGTGTGTTTTTTGTCTAGTCTCAAGATGGCAGAATTATTTATGGAGTGTGAAGAAGAGGAGCTAGAACCATGGCAAAAGAGAGTGAGAGAAGTGGAAGAGGATGATGATGAGGATGATGATGACGAGCCAATCTTTGTTGGGGAAATTTCAAGCTCAAAGCCAGCTACTACATGTAAGATAACATTTTTCCATAATATAAAACTGATGTTTCAAGATACAGAAACTTAAACTTAGTTTGAAAGTATAGAATTTTTAACAGTGCAACTTAAGATCTTAAAGCTGTACATCTGTGTCATATTGAAAATCAGAATTCTTAAGAAATTCTGTCCTAAAACAGGTTATGCACAGTTCTGGTTGCCTCTAACCTTAAATCTCTGAGGTCAAAATAAGAACATTTGAAGGTTTTAGCATCAACAGCATAGTTTAAAAGCCAGTATATGCAAGGCTGAAACCGTGCATGCAACTGCTCTCAGTATAGTTAATATTTAGTTATATATTTGGAAGTGTCTCTACTAAAGGAATGTGCATGAATTTAAGTTTTCTGTTACAGTCCCTCTTTTTTTCTCCACATTTCATATGTTGGTGAACATCATTCTGACAAAACCAAGGTAACTGTCTTGCGTGTCTATAATAAAAGCACAATCTGAGAAAGTGATTAATATGGAGATACTGAAAGCCTGTCTGTGAAGTAGGAGATTTTTCTTGATAAATTTACCCATCCTTTGTGAAACTGGGAGATTTCTTTCATCAAGTTGTGTAGTTTTTTCCTAAGTGCAGGGAGTGAGGGTAGGTGGTTGTGATGACAGCAGATGTGTCAGGATTCCATGTTTGTCCTATGCTTGGGCTTTGGCAGGTAAGTAAAGAAGAATATTTTTTTGTTTTACTTTAATCAATTTTAGTAATGCAGCTTTTTTGATTTCTGTGAGTATCCGTCTTGTAGTCAGTTTTTAAGAGCTTTGACCTAAGGTTTCTCTAGCAGTCACATATGTAAGGCTTTGCCTGCTGAGGTTTACTGCTTGCAGTTTCTGCCTCATCTCTGCTACGCTGTATCCAAGATTTCCATAGTAGTTTTCTGAAGGTGTGTAATTTGCAGTGAAGGATCTCAAGACAAAATGTTACACTAGGCTGTCTGTCACGCTCTGTTGTGTGTATTTCAGAGCTATTATTAGCTGTTCAGTCATTTGAGTTCACAATACTTTCATCTTACCTCTGTTACTTTGTTCCTGACTAGGATAGTAAGTTTCATGCTTCTTACACTAGGTTAAAAAAGTGGAAAAATATTCTTTAAATATTGAAAAAATACTGAAGCTGATACTGAAGTTCTCTCACCTGAAAATAGGTTTTAAGGGTGAGTATTTAAAAAATATTCTGGATACTCTGAAAAATTGGAAGAATATTTTAAAATTACTATGAAGTTTTCTGCAGTTACAAACTTTCAGAAACTCTGAAAAATACCCTTACTGTTTTTGGAAGGTCCAGAGACCTCTGGATTGCTGTTGGTCATTGGCATAGCACAACTATTAAGGCATTTAGTTGTGTTGGAACAATAAATATGCCAAGTTTGATTGTAGTTGTTGTAGCCTCAAGATTTTTTTGTAGTCAAAGACTAGAAATAGTTCAGGTGAAAACTATAAATTTGGTATGATTCTGTAACTTTCAAGAACTTTGGTAAAAGATAGAGACTTAAAATGTTTGCTTCTAATTCTAGTGCTGTCCATACTCGGTCCTGACACAAGTAAAATCACTTATGGTATAACTTGTTACTTTATCTTTTTTCCTTCCCTCTCCTCAACTTTTCTCTTTTTAATCTTCTACTTCACTATCAAAAACAGCTATGGAAGAATGACCTCAGTTCTTCTCTGGCTTGTAAGTAGTACTACCTGGCAGTAGTCAGGCTTCAGTTTGCTATTGGTGATAGGAAAGACGCTGTGAACTCAGCTTCGCTTATCACTGTTGAGTTTGTACCTGAGAAAATTCCTGTCTGATCAGATGAAAAATTGATGACAAATGGAAACTCACATGTAGTTCTTAATTTTTCTGAAAGGTGTGGTTTCTGCAATGCATTGCATTTTCTTAACCTTTTCCTGACAGTCCAGTTACTAGTTTTTGTACAGACCGTGTTGAAAACTTGACAGAAGTGGTTAAAAACCCAACTTGAACCTGCTGCATGGTGTCATACAGAATCAAGTGTCCCTTCTGGTGTACTGGAGGATTGTTTTGGCTGAGATGAAAAGTGATTCGTGCCTTGCTCCCTTTACCATTTTCTGCAACTGCTTGTTTTTCCAATGGTTACCACTTGTTATTCTTGCTTCCTTTTCCATAATGATAGACACCTGTAATTTGTTACTACTTTAAAATGTTATTCTGCATGTCAGCATTCTTATACTTCAGTGCTGTTTTACCTAAACTTTGATGGAAGAGGGGAAAGGGCACATTGAGTCTATGATGAATTAGTTGAGTCATGTAAATGTAGTTTATAATTTCAAATAACTAACTTCTGAAATGTTCTTTAAAATCTACTTTCATATTTTAGGATGTGAATTGTGTGTGCATCAGACTGTCTGACTATGCTTTGTGAGACATAACTTTTAGGATAACTTTTCTTTTGCAGGTAGATGATGCTTTAGTTTCATTTCACTCTGGAATTCAAATGTTGGGTTGGTTAACAACCACAAAATGTATGTGTTCAACTAAATCCCAAATTAATTTAATCCTTGTTCATAGTTACTGTTGTGTTGAAGTAAAACTATTGTTACTACTACAGGACAAAATTTCATCATATCTTAAAAAATGCAAGCGTGTTTAAATCTGTTGGTTGCAGCTGCTTTTTTATTAGTGTGATCTAAATGCAGGTGGCAGGTTGAAAGCTGTGATCTTCTGAGTTCTACTGCTACTAGATTTATTTATCAACTTGAGAAGTGTATACTAATGAGCCATTGCTAGTGAAAACAGCCTTAAGGTTGTTAAGCACAATGTGTAGATACCCTAAGGTCTATTGTTTGAGAAACTGATTTTTGACCCTGATTTGAGAAGTTACTTTAAGCCTTGTTGGTTAGATATTGGAGAATCAATCTAATTTCATATGCATATTTTCACAGGTCAGAGCAAGCAACTTGTCAGCAACACTAATGGAATTGAGAATCTGGGAATAGAAAAGTGTTTTGATTTGATGAATGTTTTAGTAACTTTATGAAATTATCAGAAACCACAGACTAAGACACAAAACCTCAGGGAATTTTAGTGGCACTAGTGAAAGAATAAACGTAATTTAAGAGTTTGCATGTGTTTCTGATGAGCTAGAACTCGGGATATAGACTACCATGTAGGATATATAAGAAAATGAGTTCTCTTGTAATGCAATTCCAATACAACTCCTTTGGTTGCTGATCTGTTGATTATCCTTTCACATTGGAAAATGAATATCATGAAGTCTAAGATCAAGTTTGTAAGTGCTGTATTTTCTTGCTAATACAGAAGCAAACTGTGTCGTTACTGAGAAAATGCTTTCTTTAATGTAGAGCAATTCTAGTATTTGGGAAACATTGTGTATATGTGAGAAAAAGACATAAATAAATGCACTATAATCAGCAAAGTTAAATGTTACTGAAATGTCCTTTTTGTTTTTGTTTGCACTCTTATGTGTGTGTTAATCTGTCTACAAGAAAATAAAACACTGAGATTTGTAAGTGAACTAGTTTAATCAAAGAGGAGTGGAAGAACGTATTTATTTTGTACAAAATACACTTTGTTTTGCCAGGTATTTGTTTTAGAAATAGTATTCTAATTTATAAGTAAAATCCTAATTGGCTTAATTAGAGTATATGAATGCAGCTTTTTAATTTGAAAAGCAATGAAGCTATTAATTTATTTGCAATTAAGATAAATGTAACTTTTGACAGATATATTGAACAAAGTCAACCTCAGCTCACCACGAAGGGGGATACAGAATGGTGCACCCAGTAGAGGTACTTTATTGTCCTAATATGGTAATTAAAACAAAAAAATCCACAACACTTATGAAACATTTGACTGAAAAATTATATAAAGATAACTTTGGAATCCTTTGCAACAGGTCCAGTTACCACGTTCAAGTCTGAGAGCCAGCCTTACGCGCCGCCTGCCTCCAGCCCCAGTGCCGTGGCTGCTCCGTCAGTCTTTCCGACCGTAGCCAGACCTGCCACCGGCTCGCTGGCCCTCCAGCCTTTTTCTCTAGCAGTGAATGTTTCAGGAACTTCACAAACACTGCAGAGACCAGTTGCTGGATGTTTGTCAACACAGCAGATGGCTGGGTCAAGTTCTGGAATAACGCAGCCTGTTAGCAGACCTGTAACCATTCCAGTGACAACACAGCCAGTGGCAAGAAATATCACGGTTCCTATAGTGGCTCCACCTGTGTCCAGGCCAGAGACTACTGCAACAGCACAGCCTGTAATACTCAATCAGGTAAATCTTGATTCACTTAGAATGTAAGAGGTATGATTACTTTTGAATAAATTAATGAAGAACATACTGACTCGGTCTAGTGTTTTAAAAATCTGGACTAGATTACAGCTAGCATTATGTAAACTGCAAAGATTCTAGGACCATAACCTTGCACTGGTAAATTAGAATGTATATTTGGAAATACTGATTTGCAAGACTCAAAGATAATAGCTTTAGTAAGAGTAAAATGGCATTAAATGAAAATCCTAGGCACTAGAGAAATTAGTACTGTTTAGATTCTGTGTTCTGTGAGAAATGATGGAAATTTATTCTCTAAATTTTGCAGACTTCTTTGCTCAGAGATGGAAAATCTGTATTGATAAATTAATTTCATTTTTAAATAGCTTGTATTTAGTGTGTAAGGCAACTTTGTGGCTTTTCCACCTGTTTTTTACAGTGCCTTGTTTGGGATTTTTGCTTCTTAAGAGAATGCCGTAGTGGTAGCTCCTCAGGGGGTTTTGCTTTTTCATTCACGTGGCAGTTGTAGTAAAACAATATTACAGTAAAAAGATTTAAGCAAGCAAAAGTTGCACAATTAGCAGGTGAAACAATTTTTGGCAACATATTTGTTTTGCTTGAAAAGCCTAAGGGAATTATGCATATTATAGATCTTCCTGGGTTGCCACAGAACCCCAGAATGTTGACATGAGGGAGTTGAGTTAGATGCTGGTTTTGTTGCCTGACTTATCTGTTGGACATACGTGAGAAAGAATGAGGATTAAAATGCCATATTTGTATGAGGTAAACTATGATGTGATCCCTTTATTGAAAATAATTTACACTGAAACTGTTCAGACAATGGTCCTACAATATTAGCTACTCCTGTCAGGTTAAAACGAAACCTGACAGTAGGCACCATCTCCATTGTCCCTGCAAATATACAACCCTGATGTTGTTCCAGCTGTTAGTCTTTGGGTGTAAATAAAAATCATGCAGCTTAGTGGATTCTGCATTTGCTGAACAGGGCAATCAGTCTGAATGAACATAGTTAATTAGGCCATTAAAACATAAGGATTGGAATTGGGTGTTCTTCTTAAGACTTGTGGCCAAATAATTGCTTAAGAACAACAAAGTGAAAACTGCACAATGTAATCATTGCCTATCAACTGGCTAGCTGAATCTTTAGTCTAATTCAGTAGGAAAGAACTCATACTTTGCAATTTTGAGTCTTCAGCAGTTGATTGATAGTTTGCAGAGAGAAATTGTGGATGTGTGTGGTGAAGCTGGTTAGCTTCAGTCTGTTACTATTAAGAAGGCCTAAAAAATTACATAATCAAGAGTCCAGATATCAGTAGGATGACTAGGTTGCTTCTTTAGTCCTCTTAAATCTATCTTTATAAAGCAGAACAGGTTCATACAGAAAGGTCTACTACTTTACATGATGTATACACATATTTCAAGGCTGTGAATTTTTTTATAAGTTTGCTTATGACATGGTGTGCTTTATTAAATCCTTTAAAGGTGTGCTAGTATGTCTTGCAGAATCTTTACTGCAAAAGAAGGCCCTCTCCTTTACTTCCCTCACACATGAATGCTCATGTTTTTGTTCTAACAGGCAAAACTGGTAGGGGCTTCTACATCGTTTTTTGTGAGAAAATCTCAGTGTAAACAGACCTAGGAAAGCTGAACTTTTCCACAGGGTGTATGTAAGCTGGA
Source organism: Climacteris rufus (assembly GCA_013398175.1). Classification (NCBI taxonomy): domain Eukaryota; kingdom Metazoa; phylum Chordata; class Aves; order Passeriformes; family Climacteridae; genus Climacteris; species Climacteris rufus. The sequence continues at coordinate 3,294,326 of VZRZ01006012.1, read as the reverse complement.
TGTAACTCATCAAGACAGTGATTTCCTTTAAAGAAAGTATGCACAGAGCACTTCTTTTTGTGAGAGTTCATTCTCAGTTGTTGAGTTTACTTATGTCACAGGTGAGGCTTTAGTCAAGTATTTGTAGTGTTTGTCAGAGTCTACAGGTAGTTCTTCCACAGCAGAGTGGAGAAACAGCTATTTGAAGAATTTGCAGCCTGAAATAGGACTTGGAAAAGATTCTCTGACCACGTGTTAATCAGTTCTGTCTGTTCCAGGTTAGACTGACATGCTTTAGAAAGTAATGCATCCTTTTGTGGGATATCCAGTGCCTACAGATTCTGTGGTCTCCTCCACTGTTGAAATTACCATGTTATGCGGCTTCTTTACAGTGGAGACATTTTGATCATGGTTTTCACAAGCCCTTAATTTATTTTAAACTATCCTAAATGTAACATCCTGTTCTTTGGATGTTAAGAAATTCTTGAGTACCTTTAGGAAGAGTGTTCTGTTTGGGTTTTTTTTTCCCGTGCTTAAGTCACAGTGAAAGTGAATCTTTAATCAGCTTAACTTTTCTTGATTCAGAACTGTATTTTCAGTTTCAGATTTATCTAGAACTTTTCTTGTTGTTATTGCTCTTACCACTTGATTATGTTACACTTTTTATGGAGGAAGAAGCTTGTTTGCCTTTTTTTTTTTTAGGAAGGTGCTATAGTTTAGCTTCTTGTGCTGTGATTTTTAATCACTTCTGCCACATTATGTCATTTGCTGTTCTTTGTATCACGTATATACTGCCTGTATTTTGGCTCGTTTCCTTGGTTTGAATTGTCTTCATTCAACAGCTCCTTAGGGATTTTGGATTCCTCACCCACTCCCCATCAAGTGTTTATTTCACTTGGGGCTGCTATTTTATATTGATGATTTTCTGCCTTGGGCTTTCTGTGACGTTTTCGATCACACATGTTCTGTTTCTTCCCAACTTGATTCTTTCTAATGGCAAAGGCTTCAAATAAGTTTTTCTGGGAAGTGTTTGACATTTGGATCTTCAGCTTCCAGGCGTTGAAACTTACCTTTGAAAATACCATGTTATGAAGATCACTCTGAGGTATGACTAGAGGCTGACAGGACCCCTTTTTTCTGAACATCCTTCAGAGTGCCTTTTCATTCAAATATAGTACAATATTTTTTAATCTCAGGATGTCAAAAGATTTTTTTTCTGTGGGAACTGGTTGCTTTTGATCGCCTGCTGAGTTGAAATACATCTCTCTTCAATTTCTCAACAAGTAGGTTTATAATTTGCCTCTTGTCAATGTTTGGTATTCCAGTTTTATCATTGAAATATCCCTTTCCAATCACAAGCTTGATTTGCTGGCTTCCTAAGTAAGTCAGTCTATTTTTTGTGTTGTTACTGTCCTACGTGTGATGTACTAACTGCTGTGCAGTTCCAGAAATTCAGAGTTGATTTTTACTTCAGTAAGACAGTTTGCAGCAATTCTAATTCAGTCAGAGCTACTGTTGCATTTCATAGCATAGGACTATTCTCTTCTTTAAGAAAAATTTGTCCTTAGCTGTGAAGATGTTCTATAATTCAGTGCTCAGTATGCCCTCCACTAAGCCATAGCCAATTCTGTCTTTACTTAATAGGCACTTACCTCAGTCAAAGTGTGATTTGGGTTCCAGTTGTTCCTAGGTAATTTGGGAGAACAAAGGTCCAGTACCACTCATTGTAACGTTTCAGGGTGGGTTTGGTTAGCAATTACTGTATGGATTTCCACAGTTAGAAAACCTAGGATGCAGAATATTAACCCAATATTTTCATTCGTCCCTTAGAAAACTAAGAGTAGTGGTGTATTACTTCTCTTCACTTGAGCCCTAGGAAATGAACTTTCAAAGAATATAGGGTTTTGCCTTTCTGCATGTGAGAGCACCTGTACGTTTGATTTATTTATTTTTTGTTTCGTTAATGTGGTAAAGATGATTTGGTTTTTTTTCTTTTAAATTATTGTTTTCTAAAGCACTGGACAATATTGAGGGGTTTGTAGGTAAGGGTTTTACTTTTTTTTGCTTGCTGGGTATGTTTAGTGTATACTAGGTAGATGTACACATGCCATCAAAATACCCAGACTGTGATCTTGATGAAAATTAAAATGTTAGCAGGACACAAAACCAAAGAAACGACTAGTAAGAGATGCAGAGTTTGTATGTAGCTGTTGTATTGGTCACATTGCAAGTGTAAATGGTGTGCATAGGCCTCTGCACTCAGAGCCTGCCACAGGTTTATCCCCTGACTATCAGTTGTGCTTGAGGTGGGGCCTGCAGGCTGAGCTGCTTTGCTTGTCGTGTCACCGGCTCTTCTGAAACTGTTGTGACTGCAGTAACACCTGCTGGTGTGACTGTAGCTCATGTAGCTGTTACTCATAACAAATACAGCAGAGACATTTAGTAACTAATTCCACAGCTATTCCTGACCATCCATGTTTAATTTGGTTGGAGTGGATTAGGTATCTCACTAGAAGAAAGAATGGTGCATTATTATCATTAAAGTCCTGAGGGATCTTCATTTAAGAAATGTACAATAAAAAAGCGGGATAGGGAGCAGCATCTTCCTTTGTGTTCAAATATTTTCTGGTTTCTAAACCAGATTATCATACCTGTATGATTATCATACCTTTATGTATTTATGCTCTTCTAGATTTCTTTCCATTAAGTTTGGCTAGCATGGTGTAGTTTAAAATGTGATAATTTCCACAGGGATGTTTTCAAATAAGTAGCACAATTGTGAATGGGAAGCAGTTTGTGAGCTTGATTTTTATAGCAAAACGTATTTTGGCCTTTGGCTCATGGATACACTGATGACAAAGCCTCTGTATGTGTATTGGGTGCTTTTTTTTTTTTTTTAAATAGCACTACTGTTGCCATTTTTGTTTCACAGTATGGCTTGGTGACGTGTAGCCATTAGAATTATTTCAGAGTTGAAATTGCCAATACTTTTCCATTTCTACCTTGGTGTTAAAATTAAACCTAACTCTGCTTTTTCTTAACTGCTTATTGCTACTCCTGAAAATATTTCTCATTTCAGATTGTGCTAGGATGAATGGCCTATTAAAATGTGAGCATTAAAATGATGAATCTTAGAAAATGTTTCTCCTACCTCACCCTCTAAATCTGAATATTTGTAAAGCATTTCATGTTTCTTTTTTCTCCAAACGTTACCTGTTGAGTAGTCAGTGGAGCTGTTTAGTTGTAACAGTGTTCAGTGCTGGAGGCAAGAAATGTGGACTATTTCATTTTTTACGTTGTATGTACCAAAGGGCAAACCTTTTAAACTGAAGAATAAAAGAATACCTGTACTTGGAGATGCACAAAACTTAATTTAACAAGCTGCTGGGAAAAATGAACCAACTTTCAGGTTAGCTGTGCTTTGAAAAGAGGGTTTGATTATATAATTTTGAGAAATCCTTACAAAATTACTCTACATGAAAGAAAAGAAAAAACCCTTAGTGATGATATCAGGAATGAGTGCCCTTCCCAGTCAAGATGCTACAGATACCTCTTCCCTTCATTAAAGCTGCACTCTTGATAGAATTTAATCATAATATCATCTTGCTTTGAGAATCTTTTACTTGCTGCAAGTTTGTGCTACTTTTGAGTTCTGGATTTTGATCTTTTAAACTGCAGTTTGATGTTATGCAAGAGTAACAGGCAAATGCCTGAATTGAAGGAAGAAGGTAATCTTTTTTTTGAAAAACAATTCAAGTAGAATTTGAAACATCATCAGACTTTTTGAACAAAAGCACTTACAATTAGCAATTCAAATAGATTAGTAATATTTCAGTAAATGGACTTTCCCAGGTCTTAGGTTTGTTTTTATTATTCTGAATACACAGCTATGAAAAATTAACAAGGACTGATGAGAATTGCAACCTTATTAAAATGTCAAAAGAAACTATTTTGGGAGATTGTAATGAACTTGGTTTTCAGCTGAGTACTTCTGAGTACTTTTAAGCAATCATATGTTTTTAAAATAAACCCTTTGAAGCCTGCAAATAAAAAAATATTAAACCTCAAATTTCTTTTCCTTTTTGAAAATATCTTATTAGGATTTTATTATGGATTCTCCACCAGATGCACCAGATAATACATCTGGTATTCTGTTTGGTGTGAGACAGAACTCGGGAGTTCCACAGTACCAGACTGGGCCAGCAGTGAATGTAACAGGTGGGTATTACTGTAGTAGTTGATAAGAGAAAGAAACAACCTAATGTCATTTAATTGTAGTGCAGATCTTTGGGTTATAACTTTAAATAGGATTTCTAGAATATAGTATAGCTACTTTTTTCTTCCTCCTGTGCGTAACACTGTATAATGTTTAAAGAAATAAACGAGTCTTGTGTTGTCAGACTGCTTTTCAGTGCATTTGACTGTAATATCAACCAATGTCATCTTATAACGCTCATTTAGGTGGGAAGAAGCATTGCCAGATCCACTGTATTGTTTTTGACAAGTAAAGGTTTGTTTTCAGTATATTCATCACTCTTTGGCCAGTGGAAATAGGAAAGTCTGTTAGCAAGGGACTGTGAACAGTATCTGAAGAACTGAATCTGCTGGGTGGATTCCCTGTGATGATGATCTTGGTTTTCTAACTATGATATGCAGGAGCTGGAGTAGATGGGATCAAAAAAGGACATTCCTGAAAAGCAGGGGAAGGGTGAGAGTGTGTAATTTGACAACAAAAGTATTTTTTCTCTATGAGCTAAATTGTGTTTTCAGTAGTAAATATTTAACCTACTTAAAAAGAAGCCAAAATCACCTCTTTTGTATGCGTGTGTCACAGCAGATGAAGTAAATTTGAAACATGCAGTGTATTATCTTAAGATGGCTATAACTTGTGACTTCCCTCTTCCTTTTTGAAGGATTATATTTTTGTAATAACTGACCACAATCCCATTATTCTGTCTGTAAGTTATGGATGACAATCCCTTCTGATTCTTCCCTGAGGTAACAGGTTATGTACAATGAATGGCCTGAGTGGTCATGCTAAGAAGTTATCTAGGACAGAGGGATAGCTGGTTCACTCAGCTTCATGTGGTGATTTTGCATTTTTAGTTTAGGTATTCACTCCAGATACAGATCCATGAAGATTCAGTAGTGTATTTTCTTGCTTGTATCCAACTATTCTGTTGGTGTCATTCTTGTCTTCTTGGGTTAAATAGCTTTTTGTCAAGTAAAGGGAGGGTTTGTTTCTTGAAAATGGTTCCATATTCCAGCCCTTGTTCTCCAAAGAACAGGTATTAAAGTTTAATTGTTTGTGGGTTTGGTTTTTTTAACTTAGGAGACTTGCTTGCATATGTAAAAATTATTTGTATCAGTCTCTCACTGAGAAAAAGTTAAATGCTTAAAAGCATTGAAGATTACAATTCCAAGAATTTTAAATATGCCATACTTAGTCTATGTTTATTTCTGTAAGATGTGAATAGGATTTGAAAGTAAAAGTTTTATTATTGTGGGTTGAAACATTAATATTTTTATGACACAGAAGGCAAATTTAAGATACATTTCACTTTGCAAGAAGGAAGTGTCTGTGTATTTTGTGGTTTGGCTTGCTTGGTGAGGCCATGTAATGAGATTGGGTTCAGGTTTGTACGTGCCAAAGCCTACTTGCCTGTGCTGGTGCTGTGCTTCCCTAATTCATGTGCAGCACTGTAGGCACAAGACATTCTGGAATATGGTATTTAAAAGCAGAATCCTTTTGGGAACTGGCCTTTAATACTCTGCACATGGATCATTAAAGACATTTTTAAGCTCAGTATAGCATAAATATTTATTTCAGAGGCCTAAGCAGGGAAATGACAGGTTGCTAATGGACACCAACCAACCAACTTGTTAGGCTGCTAAATAGGTGGTGTTGGTTGGTTAAGCAGCACTGGTAACTGTTACCTGTGGGTCAGATGGTAGTGGAGATGTATGTAAAATGTAGCTTGCTTTCTGAGAAGATTTTCAGAACATTCTCCCACAAACTTCACCCACTTGGAGGAACGAGAAAATACTGTAACTGATTGAGCTCTTGTGTGGAATTGACTGGGCTGTATCCATGCATTCAGAGCTCTAGATTTATGGGAGGTGTTGGTGCAGAACCATGCACTAGAGGCCTGAAGGAATTTGGCTTTCATGTGCTTATTCTGTTATCACAGCATATGGGGTACTTTCATTCTAGGTTGCTATTTCTGATGTCTTTTTCCATGATTTCTATGATCAGGCCCAACAGTACAGATGCACAGAACAGGATTAAGGTTTTTACAGTGGTGCTGTGTGTTTAGAAACCTGTCAGCAGGGTGATACTGCAGCCAGTACGCTTTGCTCCTCCTCGCCGTCATTGTGAATATGGTACACAGGAATACTGTGTGTATGAGAATAGCCAGCTCTTGGGTGATAGCTACAGAAGTAGTCACTAATACCACAATGTGATCAAACAAGAATTTTTTGGCTGCTGCTTTTCCCTGCTGTCCTCTCTGCCTGGAGTCCCTGGGGCCTGCTGTGTAGAGGATTGGACAAACTAGTTTGGAACGTGGGTGATTCAAGAAATGCTTGTGTCCACACTCCAGCTGAGAGAGGCACTTCACGATAAGAGGTGTCAATCTTATTTATACCAGCAAGGTATTAAATAATAGTTGGAGTTGGTGTGATTAGTTTTCAAAATAGACCTAATTTTTTTTATGTGAACAAACAACAAAATGAAAATGTAAACCTCTGTTTATTCTCCTAGTATTATTATAGTTCTTCTGAAAAAGAGCATTTACTAATCAGAGTTGAATGAACTAAGACTATTCACCTTTATATAAAAGTCTTCAAAATTTTTATCACAGATCTGTCAAGCTTTTAAAATTAAAATTATGAGCAATTTTGTTAACATATGAAAATAGTCCTTCTTTCCAAACTGGGTTTTCTACAGTCAAATAAAATACTTCACTGGAGATTCTTGTAAAATCAATCAGACCTTCTGTCTTTTCCCTGGCCCCCATGGCACAGCTACACACAGTTTACTATACAGCAGCAGTTCCTGCTGTAGGTTGATGGCTGGATGCTCAAACAGCCTCAGGGATACAGAAGAATGGTAAGGTCATACCAGCTCTTTGGAAGCCTTTGCTGAGCAAGACACGTCAGTGTAAGCAGCTCATATACTTAACAGGGTTAGTATAAGTAAATTAAACCCCCCTAGGAAGTAATAGCATCTAATTAATAACCTGATCATTTTGTGAATTGTGAATGAATGAACCTTAGGCAAACAATGTACAGAGTGAGACATTTGAGCTTAACATGTTCATTTATGTCAAAAAGAAGGAAAGATGTGCTACAAAGGAGAATGTTAAGATGTTTAAGTATCTGTATATCAAGTGAATTATGTTTTCCTGTGTATGAGGCACAGTGTGGCAAATTCTCCAAGATGTTCATCAGCATTCTCTGCTGGGAGTCTGCCTATGTGCACTGAATGGGGAGACTGTCCAGACTGTTTGGTAAGTTTAGATAGTTCCCACTGAGTAAACACATCTATGGGTGCCAGAGGGCTGTTTTGTTTCTTCTCAGAAGTGTGAACCATTTTTTGTGACACAAGGTATCTCTGTTTGTTGAGATCCTTGTTACACCCTGAGAACTCATTGGACCAGCTATACCATTGGGTGGGGAATGTACAAGGATGTCCTTGGCTTAGATCGTTGTGTCCAGAACTGAAGCCCCTGTCATAGTTAGGATAGTCTTAAGACTGTTTGCAGTCTGTGATTGTGAGAGCTTTACAAGACCTGTGCTGGCACTTCAGACTTCTTGGTTTGTAGCTGTGGTCTTTCAGGTCTACTTGAGGACTGATCTCTGTATTGAGTTTACATCATGAAGGTTAATCTTACAGTGGCAGAGACGTGGGTTTCTGACAAGATGGAGCCACGAGTTTCTGGGCATGTTAATCAGGAACTGAACCTTCCAGTTTCTAGTGGTTTGGTTTGTTTTAGTGATTTTCTCTTCTTTAGAAGAAATACTGCAAACCATAAGGACTTATAAAATTCTTTCAGAAGAGAGCAGATAGATGTGCTGCACTTGGTCATTAGAAGTTACAGCACTGTTTTTACTTTGCAAACAAACCAAAGTTTACAGGGTTAAATAACAAACTAAAGCAGCATTAACACAGAACCAGAAAAAAAGGAGAGGTGTTTTTCATTAGAAGGGCAGAGCTTGTTCCAAATAGTGGTCATTGCAGAAATCAGCTGCTTGGCTTTACTTTATCTCTGTGAACTCACCTTGTCTCAGATTAGAGTGGGTCAAGATGTGAAAAGTAGGCTAAATAAATACAGGTGGTCATAGTGTGATTTATGGGGGTTTCAGAGGTGGGTCTGTATCTCTTTGCATTTACCCTTTTCTGCTTCACTGGCCTTGGCCTTCAGTCTGAGTTGAATATTGTTTTCTTAACTTGGATATGGCTTACTAGTTTAGGAAAGTCTTAGCTGCTTTGTGCGGACTTTAAAGTGTAGGCATCACTAATGTGTTCTAATTACTATGAGGAAAAATGAGCTTCTTTAATTTAAAGCACTGTGTGTCTAAGTGAGAGCAGTTTTGTATCTAAGTGTCCTGCTACTTCTGAAGGCAACAGTGTAATTCCAAAGCAGGCCAAGCCTAAAGACGCTGGGGCTAGAAACAATTCAATTGTTTCACCTACAGTTAACTGTCCAACAGTAACACCATCACCAAATGTGTCTTCAAAAGGTAGGAACATGGAATGGTCTGGCAGTTCATGCCTCTGTGTCATGGAAAAACTAACACATCTGTAGTATTTCAGTTGGTCAGTATTATTAATGCTCTTAAGGCAATGTAAATAAGTAACTGTTCTTATGCCATAAAGTAAAAATGGCTATTCTATGCAAGGATTTATATACCTTTACAAATTAATATACCTGAGGTTATTACCTATTCAAATTGTAGACCTTTATTGTTTGGTAGGTAGGTTTGAATTCTGTAAAGCAGTAACTTGTCATTCAAAGACTGATGATAAAACTAAATGCTCCTGACCTCATTTTCTTAGTTCAGATTTTCTATGAAAAAGAAGTGAGTAGTGGATTGAAACTTCAAAACACAACCAACCAGAAAATCAAGATTAAAAGAATTTTTGACTTGATTCTATAACTGCTGAATTTATTAACTAATTCTGATTAGATAAAAGGAAGGAAAAAAATCACTTTAGAAATGCCAGTCAAGGCAGCAAGGACTTAGATTGTGGAGTCCCTACCCTTGGAGATACTCAGAAGTTGACTGGACATGGCTCTGAGCATAAGATTGGACTTGCTTTGAGTGGGAGGTTGCACAAAACTACCTCCAAAGGTCCAACCTAAATTGTTCTGTGATTCTGTACTTTGACTAACAATTGCAAAGTGTATTTTGCAGTTTTCCCCTTTTTTGCAGCAGCAGTGTTTCTGATACAGTTTAAAATTGTAGTGGAAGGAGAGAAGGTCTATTTCAAAGATAGGGTGTTCTTGGGAAGATCTTTCCCTCCCTGCAAGAAGAGAGGTAGTTTAGCTATTTCAGAATATTAGCAATCAGGTGCAGTTTTCACTTGACCCAAAAGGTGCTTTCTAGCAATTACAATATGCAAGGATTTATTCTTGGCTTTGAGACATTTCCGAGACATAGGCTCTCCTATAATACTTAATTGATTGTTTGGAATAATTTCAGATTTGGGGTTTTTTGCATGTCTTATTTAGAGCTCGTCTGCTCTTTCCAGCAACCAGATGGAAGTGGCTATAACATGAATATTGCACCAAAAAAATTTCCTTCACCTGTTTTGGGTGGATTAGATATTGTGAAGCCTATAATAAAAAAAAAAAAAGATAACCAAAGGATCTTGCTAAATTCAGTAAAAAAATAAGCAGATCATATTTACTGAGAACTTTATTTTGCTGAGGTTGTCTCTAAGCCATCCCATGCTGGCAAAGCAATTTCTAATCTGTCATAGAATCCAGCACTGAAGCAATGCAGAACACGAGATTTTGCTGCAGAACTGGTTTTCTTCAACTCAGTTTGCACTTAGCTGTGATGTGTCAAAATGTTTTACAAACTGTAATAGTGAAGACTTGCAGCACTTTTTTGTGGCCATCCACTCATGTGAAGGGCTTTCTGCTTAATAATACTTCTTAAGAAAACTGTTACCGTAAGGAAAATGACTGTCTACCTATGGTTTCAGCAAGACTATTTTCGTGTGAAAATGTATAACACTGTTGCATGGTCATCTCTTAACTCACACACTTTCTCATTCCCTTGTATTTGCGTGTTTATTACATGTTTTCATAGCCCTGGCAGGGAACAGTTGACTCTACCGTTGAGATGTTGTTTCCTGTGTTTAAATTCTACACCACTTAGTATGGAGTCCTCCAGATCTGTGAATGACTTGAGAATGCAAGAGAACTTCATCTCAAAAAGGAGCTCTTGCTCTGATGTTTATTGAGAGTTTGGAGAAAACTCAAAGCTTGGGTTTATTCATTAGAATGTAAACTATTGCACAGCTTTAGTACCTCTGTTTTGCTCAAAAGATATTAATCATTTATGTTGATAAGAGAAGCATTATTTCCTTTAATTACTGGGAGTAATTATTAATTTAGAGGATTTATTCTTTAGATTCCCCAAAGACACCTTTGCTCAACAGAAATAATGCATTTGAATAGGCCTAGATTCCAACAACTCTCCAGAGAGAAATAGTCTCATCATTGAGAGCCAGTTGGTGAAATTCCTTTCCAAAACCACTTATCTGAACCCCATTGTGATGATGAGCAGGTCATGGCAGAAAACAGGTTTTACGTGCTCTTTTGAAAATTAAAGTTTGTAAAACAAAAACATAAAACTCCATCCTATCCAGGGTGGTATGGGCTGGTAGTGCCCAGAAGGAATACTTTGTCCCTATCATGCTACCTTCATGTCCTCACATGCTTTTTCCTTGTTTATTGATAAGATTTTGTAATATCTGTTTGTCAGTCTGTATCAAACAGAACAAACTCTAAGTCAGTTTGGGAAAAAGGAAGAGTAGTTAAAAGATGCTTGTAAAGCCTTACTTATGGTCACTACAGCTTCATCAGTGGTAATAGTTTTCTTTTGAAGTGGCATATTTTGCCAGAATACTACTACTACTACTAAATTGAGTATTCTGCTTGTGACTTCTGAATCTTTATATGTTTTACATTTTACAGGGACAAATGCTGCATCCAGCACCATTAAAAATGGAGGACCTTTTCCACGAGCTTGTCCAAAGTGTAATATACATTTCAATCTTATGGATCCTCTAAAAAATCATATGAAGGTAAAGTATTTTGGGCCTGGTAAACATTAGAACAAACTTCTGTGGGCTTCTTTTTGGTTATGAAAGAGCGTCATGTTTTGATATGAAGCTAGTTTGGCTTCTGTCTGTTATCAACCAGAGCCAAATGCTCAAAGTCTTGTAGTCACGGAGAGCAAGACTGGAGTAGGGGAGCTCCAAATTTTGCTACTTTTTGCCTCATTTTTGCAATGTGTTGAAGGTGAGTGTCTATGATAACTGCAAGCCAGTTGACCCACATCTGTGTTAGATTGCTGCTGACACAAAGATAACAATGTAAATATACCTTTTTACCTTGATGTATCACTTGGTACATCAAGACAAAAAGTACTTGATACCTGATAGATAAAAACATTGCTAAGCTGGGGGGAAGAAGTTAATTTGTAGTTCATAGTTTAACACTATGCTAAACAAAACTTTCAGAAACTGAGCATCACTTAATCTGATTATGGAACTACTTATTGTTTCTGGAAACATTGTTTCCTAGAAAATACTGATCATTTGGCAAAGATCTTTGCAATTCTCAGGTATATGTATTCCATTTCAGGGATGGAAATGGCTTTGCAGTCTATACGCAATGTGAATATCCAACACAAAAAGGAGTATTAACTACTGTGTAAGAGAAATCTGTGAGGATCTGAGTTACTGTTCTCACAGATGGTTCTGATGTACAGGGTTATGTTACCCTAAAATGTTGCTGTCCTCTTCAGCTCTGAAACACAATTGAGAAATACAGATAGCAGTGGAAAAAAAACAAAGGTTTTACCTTTTTCTAATCATTATTTGTACAGAATAGCTTTTGCACTGAGTACATCAACTGAAGGAAAGAACCATTGAAGAAGTGTGTTTACTTAGTATACTGAGTTACAATTCCACAGTAGGAAATTACTACTTATTAGTAGACTTCTAGAAAGTAGTCCTGCATGGTAAGAGCCATTATTCAGCAGGAGAAAAATTTGTCCTTTGAAACACTCTAATTTTGTTCACTGTTGGAAACTTCATAGCATCTTCTTTATGAAGTACCTCTTACATTTAAAGTGATAAGTTTCTTAATATGACTGCTGGGCTAAGCATTCATTATGTATACTTTGACATAAAGAAGCTTGAACAATATGTATTATGTGACTTAGAATTCTGAATTTTTTAGTAATGCTGGAAAGAACTTTTGAAGGTTTCAACATATGTTGTCCCTTAAGAAATAAAGGATAAAACCTTCCATTAAGTTCTCAATCAACTTGTACTTGCCAGCAAAATACTTACATGAAAGCTGCTTTGCTCTTTCTTGTTATTAAATGTAAATGAAGTAGAAATTTTTTGCGAGAGTAAGGCAACACTATTATTGTTTTCTTGATTAAATTTGTTACATGAACTGAGATTCTTCCTCTTCAGTTTTATAATATATAGTGTTTTATTATTTAAACACTACCTAAAGGTCAGTCACTGTTCAAAATCATATGTGAATATGACTAAAGTCAGTGTGTCAGAGAATTGAGCTTTGTATCCAGGTCTAGTTAGTGAGTGCCTTCAATTTTTAAAATGCTGTTCTCATTGATGAAGTTTGGTAAGAGAGACTGATACCTTTGTTTCTTTCTTCATCTCTTCTCCCTGTTTGCATCCAGTATTGTTGTCCAGATATGGTAAATAACTTTTTCCCAGGAATGATCAAAACAGAGTGTTTGAACACAAGTAAGACTGCTGAATCTGAGAAAGGAAAACTGATTATGTTAGTTAACGACTTTTATTATGGGAAGGATGAAGGTGACATCCAGCAGGTACAACAGGAGCAGAAGACTCATACAACGTTTAAGTGCATCAGTTGTCTCAAAGTTCTTAAAAATAACATAAGGTATTTGAACTGACTTCCTTAATTATTTGTTAATCACTTACAGCCCGTAGTAGTCTCGTGTATTAAAATTTTGTCTCTCTGTAGTAGAGTTCCTTTCTTACTGAAAACTAATAATATTGGATGACTAAACAGAAACTGAATTAGTTTTTACTTTGCATGTATGGCCATAACTTCAAACCTTTTACAGGTTAAAGTATGAATTTTCATGGTGTCTAACATAAACATAGTGTTTTGATAAGAGCGATTGTAGGACTTTGGGGTTAGAAAGGGCAACACAGTATTTTACAATTTGCCATCTGGATTGATGGTGATATTGGTAGATGGGAGGGTTAATTCCCTTTAGGGATGCACAATGACTAATAGTCAGTAGTTTACTTATGTAACATCTGTTATTTTGGTGGAAAAATTTTACTTCCAATTGCTGAAAAAAACACAGTAAGCTCTTTTAGTAGGTAGACAAGTTGGTGTCATTGTTCCTTTGGAAGTTAAGGTCATTGAACTTTTTTACATGCATTCTTCAAGGGAAGCTGAGGTAGCATAATGCAAAGTTGAAAAATGGGCTATTGTTTCAAAGGGCACAGTCTGCAAGTTGAAGTGAACAGGTTTATGCTAACATTAGACACATATTATTGAAAAAAACAAGTTTTCTGTAATTAAAACAGTGACATTTGCTATTAATCATTAAGTAGGCACTGTTTTCTACTCAGCATTAAATTGTAAGCAATTGGTGCTATGGTGCCTGTGTGTTCCACAGCAGATCTTTAAAAATGTACAAGCCCTTTTCTTTTTTTTTTTAATTTCTGTAGGGTTGACTTTAACCGTATTAATTTTTGCTCCAAGTTTGTAGCTTTATTCCATATTCCTGTAACTTAAGAATTTTTATTCCAAAGTATATTTTGCGCCTTTATGTATAGTAGACAAAACAAATACACAGTACCTTCCTAACTTCAAGTAGAAGTTTTTTGGACTATAATTCAGAACAGTAAAAAGTGATTCATCATGGTAATCCCCTGCTTTCATTAAAAGGTCTGTGGTCGAACACAGCATTGCAATAATTTTCTCTTAAGGCATTATGCAGTACTTGTGTCAGTTCCTTTCACCTGCTTAGGAACCTGAGTAGATTCAGTTGGCTTTTTTTTGGTTTTCTTATGTCTGCTTTTTAAGTAACTGCATGATGTTAGAAGCTTGAGCTCAAGAGACTATTCTCCTTGCTCATTTGTTTTTTCCAGTTCCAAAGTCTGCATTCCTTTTGTGAGTGTGACCTACATTTAATAGTTCCTCTGGCTGTACTGAAGTGAAGCACATTCAAAACAGGAATTTTGGAAGTTCAGTGGTAGTTGATTTGCAGCTAACCTGTCCTGATGCTGCTCCACCAGTAATAGTGACCTGCTAATGTCATGGGTGCCTGGACTTCTCAGCCGAAATAGGTTCCTAGTGCAGACAGGTGGACAGATTAATGAGGAAAAGCTGGTAACTTCAAGTAGTAACATACCAGTTTCTCCCACTCTTTTGCCATCAGCTGCAGTGGCATTCTTTGATAACTATCCTTCATAATTCAACGTCAGGCCTAAATGCTTTGGACAAAGAAGGCTTCTGGAACCCTGCCAGGTTTGAATGGACGTGGTTTCACATAAAGCTGTCATGTCCAAATTGCAGATTTGTTCTTGCTGCTTAATAGTTTTCAGCAGAGCTAAAGTTATACTTGTTTCAGAATGTGGCTTTGAGACTGCTGTTGGTGAATGAAGTGTGAATAGCTGATGTGTTCTTGTTGTCTTTGCTTATTTCCCTTTGTTTCAAGGCAAGAATTTTGTCTAAGCAAACATGAGAAATGTAATAGATTGTTTAGTCTTAGAACATGTTTCAGAGATGCTGTGTTCCTTAAAGTCAAGATTTCTAGTCAGCTTTGTTTCCTGTTTTTCAAAAAATGCATATTACTTAGATGGGTTTTTTTTCAAAGTGAGAAGTCCATACAGAGTAAAGTTTCTAGAGAGTCCTGTACATCTTGCATGTGATACATCATGTATAAGGAATGTTAAAAAGTTCATTTTTGCACCTGTTCACTGTCATTTAAAGGTTTATGAACCACATGAAACATCACTTGGAGCTTGAGAAGCAAAGCAATGAAAGCTGGGAAAGCCACACCACCTGCCAGCACTGTTACCGTCAGTTCCCCACGCCGTTCCAGCTGCAGTGCCACATCGAGAGCACGCACACGCCCTACGAGTCGTCCAGTAAGTCACAGCATATCACACGGAATTCTCTTTGTGAGCCAAAGCTTGGAGAACTTTTCCACCTTCTATTTGCTGGTTTGTCAATTCAGAATAAAGTTATTTTACTTAAAGAACAATAATCTTGAGATTTAATATAGGAACAGAGCACTCATTCAATAATTTTTTTTTAGACCAATGTGTATGCAAAAAATTATTTTAAAAAGCTTTTTGGTTATTTCCCTGTGGTTTTTGTTTATTTATTTATTTATTCATTTATTTTTAATTAAAAGCTTTACTGTAAGGACTCATATTGTTTAAGGCCGTTGCGTTTCTGGCTTTCTGAAGTTGTACAAGGAATTACTTCTAAAGAGTAGAATAATCATTAGCTTGCTTTACTTTTAGTGATGTATATAGTTCACACATATATATATGTATTATAATTTGTCTGTATTTCACCCCTGTCAAATTTTTACGTTTTTTCTTGTTTTTCACTTTTTCTAGCGATTTGTAAAATCTGTGAATTATCATTTGAAACAGAGCAAGTTCTTTTGCAACATATGAAGGACAATCATAAGCCAGGTGAAATGCCGTATGTTTGCCAGGTATCTCAGAGTGACTGTTTTGTATTTAGATTACACCACTCCCCTGTCTTCACTGCCAATAAACTTGTAACAAAAAAGTCAAACTTTTTATTTTAGGTGTGCAGCTACAGATCCTCAGCTTTTTCAGATGTAGAAACACATTTTAGAACAGTTCATGAAAACACGAAACATTTGCTATGCCCATTTTGCCTCAAAGTAATTAAAATTGGAGCACCATATATGCATCATTACATGAGGCATCAGGTAAGCACATATTTTCAATCCTTAATGCTAGAAAAATGCTAAACATATATAACAAATCTCCCTATGTAAAAAGAAATGCAACTGATTTGTATGGTTGTTACTGAATAAGAACAGTTAATAAGAATATGTTAGAAGAATTTGAAGGTCTTGTTTTTGGATTATAGCGGATCCCTGGTTAAAGTAATCTCTGAATATCCTTGAAAGAATCTTCTTGCTGTTTTGTTTCTTCATTAAACTCTGGTGATATGATTCTGCTTCTCTTGAGGTTACTAGCAAACCTACCACTAGTTGAAATAAAGAAAAAGATAATAAACTGGTAATCTGGTTCCTCCTCCTTTTAGTAAATGTATTGGTTTGCATTTTCAAGTATTTAAATATTCTTTCTAATTCCTACACAGGATCTTGTCTTTCTACATTGTTAGGAGTTTGTTTAGTTGATGTTTTAGAAACTGGATGAGCATGGCTTGAGATAAGCTAGGGTTAGAGTTTTGTTTGTCATGCCATCCATGCTTACTATAGATTGTCCTTTTTTTTTTTTTTTTTTTTAAGAAAAAGGGAGTGTACCGTTGCACGAAATGCAGACTGCAATTTTTAACATGCAAAGAAAAAATGGATCACAAGACTCAGCATCACCGAACATTCAGGAAACCCAAGCAGCTAGAAGGCTTGCCTCCTGGAACAAAGGTAAATGTTCATTCAGGAAAACTTGAGAGGACAAAGGAAAAAGAAAAAGGTAGAGAAAAGGGTGGAATAGAAACAAGTGCTTTTCTCCTTTCTTTTCCCAAACCAAGTGTTTGGGATTATATTTTTTTGTATGTGTTTTGTTTTGGGGCTTTTTCTCACCTCTAAAATTAAAACTCTAAAAAATGCTTCTGTTACAAGAATTACTAGGCACAATTAATGGTTTCTTCCTAGTGATACGTGGTTTTGCTTTCTGTCTCATTGTTCCATAACCTACATACATGCCAGTAGTCCAGTCAGAGTTGCTGCTTTCTTGAGCTGTTGGTTAATTTGTCCCCTCCCATTCATACTTTCTTGTGCTAAGAGCTGCTTCTGCATCATTTCTTATGAAAGATTTCCAACCTGTGGAAGGTGGTGGCAAAAAACCATAAAAAATGCAAGATCTGCATTGAATATATATGCTTAAAACTGAGTTCACCAGGTCTTCCTTAGCTTCAGCATTTGAAAGTGTGTGGGGAAAACATGGGTCCCCTCAGAACATTTAGGCTGTCTTTAAATCATTCTTCCGTTTCTCAAGAAGGAACTCCTTAGAGTAGGATTTTCTTGTAGATGTTGGGACTTTGTCCCAAAGTTTTTTAGCAGAGTGTTAAAGTTTATATCCTTTCAGTTGCAAAGAAGAGGGAAGTTAACATTTTGGTCAGCTCTTCACAGTTCATTTGCTGTAGGGTCAGGAAGGGAAAATGACTGCAGCTGCTGTTGATTGTCTTGCTTGGCAGAAGCAATGTAAAGCACGGATTCTTTACTCTGTGACAATACCGCAATTTTTTAAAGATATCAGGGTCTTCATGATCTAATGAAAGCTTAGATTATGTTAAAAATTCTGGTATTAGTAATCCTTGACAGGATGCAAATGATGATACTGAAGAATGTGGAACCATGTTTAGAAGACAAGGTGCTCCTAAACTGGGAGTATGGGTAAGAAGTACAATGAGGAGTCACATTGGAGTCAAAACCACATTTGAGAGCATGACAAGAAAGTTTGAGAAGGCCAAGTGTGAGGTCAGAAGCCAGAATCAGCCCTTGGAGTTCCAGGATGAGGAGCAAAAATGGCTGAAGGGAGTAGACTGGCTAATCATGAGGCAACAAGACACAGGACTTTTGTTGAATCCAGGCACTTTTTTTTCTTTTAAGAAAGCAGGATATAGCCAGTTGCAGCTCTGAAAACAAAACTGTGTTTTGTCATGACTGTTTCCGCCAAAATGAGCTTTTTAAGCATCCAGTAGGCTGTTAGAGGATAACTCTGGTCCAACAGTGTTTTCAGTATTTTGTATTCTTCAAAGTAGTCTTTACTCAGGAGAGCTTCTTATTATGCTGTGATTTGTATTCTAAAGTGGCTTAAACTTTGAGACAAATGGAAGTGGAAACTTAGAGAACGTAAATCTAAATTATTTTTTTTCTTATTTCATACTTGTAGGTGACTATTAGAGCATCTTTGGGATCTCATCAGTCAGGAACAACAGCTACATCTTCTGTTAGTACAAGCAGTTCCACATTTCAGTTATCACCTAAAGCTAAAAATACAACCACTAGAAATCATAATAAATCTAATACAAGTAAATCAAGAGCAAAATCAAAACAATCTACACCGAAGAAACAAAATGCATGGACCAACAGCAGAAGAAAAAAAGAAGTTACAAATATAGCATTTCATAATCTAAGGTAAAATATTAGCATTAAAACTGTCTTTAAGTATACTTTGAATATCAATAACTGATCGTTTAATGGTCTTTCAGTAACTTTAGTACTGTGATACAGAAGATCTGACACCTCAGGTTTGCCAGAAGAGCAAGTGTATGAACTTTCTACATACTGGTGCTGTGGTTGTAAATCTGAATCCATTCACCAGTTTTGGTGGTGGCAGACTACTTTATGATGGAAGAAGTGTAGCTGCAGGGCCTGGTTGCCCAGGGCTTCTTTTCAGAAAGTTGTCTTTCTCATGCAAGCTGTGAAAAACAATGAGATAAGCACCTGCTGTTTTCCAGAGCTGTTTTGACTCAAGGCAGAATGTGTTTTGATTTAGGTGGTGTAGAACCCAGCCAATCATCTCGGGGGGGTGGGTGGTTGAACACCTGATGGGTTCCTACCATATATAAAGGGAATAGGACAATAAACTCTCTGCTGCTGCCTTCACAGTTGCTGGTTGTGTGTTTATTTCTGCGTCTACAGCGACATCCCGGAGCGACAGAAGAAGTAATGTTCTGGAAACTTCTCTGTGCTACATTCAGAATTTTTGTCTGCACAGAGACACAGACTCTTGAAATACTGACTCATTAGTCAGATTTACATTTGAAAATTAACTGTGGAGGGGAATACATCTGCCTGGGTGTTGCCTGGGAAGTTTTCTTTTCCCCCTTCCTTTTTTCTCTCTCTCTCTCTTTTTTTTTTTTGATTTTTATTTGAACCTGTTAGTTAAAAGATTAAATCCTGTTGTTGCCTGAAAAGGCTAGCCCAAGAACTGAGGCTAGTCAGGAGTAAGGGAATAAAAGGTGGGTATNCCCCTAGATCCCCTAGCTTGCTCCCCCCCTGCCCCTCCTTTAGAAGCTTGGGCCTGGGCACTCTAAGTGTCCTTGAAGAGCAAGCCTAGAGAGGTATTGTTATGTCTATCTTAGCATGACAGAACAGCAGCTAACAGGCTCTAAAGCATCCCAGAGTTACACATTAGGCAATACAGAATTTGAAAAATATAAGGGTTAAAACCTAAGGCAACACTGTCTGTCTGAGGAGATACCTTGTTTTGGGAGCTAATAAAAAATAATCAAGAAAAGTAAAAACAAGCTATTGGGAGAATGCTGTCCTTCCCAATTTACTGGGCTTTGCTATCTTTATGTTACTATTTTCATGGGTGTTTTATGGACTAGAGTGTAATTTTGTTGGCTAAGATGAGCTAGCGTTTTTCTTTGTCAAAGATGGTAGATGTCACACTTCCAGTTTCTAACTTTTGCAGTGTGTAGCTCTGGGAGACATCCAAAAACAGCCAGCAAAACTGGGGAAGAGCAGGATTACGTTCTTGCTTTGTAGGTATTTCAAACCTTGTGGTGACAGAAAATATTGGGGTGACAGAAAAGCCAAAGGCTTTTTCTGTGCATTTTGATAAATGGAAACAATTATTGGAAATACTTCTCAAGTGCTTAGAGACAACAGCAGCAGCTGAAGTTGGAGGTTCTCATCCACTGCATTATCTTGTTTCCAGGAGTGGCCAATAACAGATGCTTACATTAACATTCACTTTTTTATTAGGGTCATAATGAAATTACAGTTCAAGTAAAAACAAAGTTTTCTTCATGTGTGCTAGTGTAACCGATAAGTATTTAGGTGATGCATTTTTAGGTTCCTCATTTATTCCTTCATGTAGGCAAGTTTGCTACTTACTTAAGGCAAAAGGTTCGAAATAACTATCACATCTGAAACTGTTGCTATTAACTAATAACTTTTTCATATTACTTTTAGGCATCGTGTGGGAGCTCACAAGTGCATTGAGTGTTACTCAGAAATAAAGGATTTTGCAAGTCACTTTCCTGCTTATGTCCACTGTAGTTTATGCAGATACAACACCAGCTGTAGCAAAGCCTATGTGAATCACATGATGAGGTAAGAGCTCTTTAAAGTTTTTACTGGCTTAGCAAATACTTCCTAAATTCATGTAAGGTGTGAAATGTTTGTTAGCTGCATTTTGAACTGGGACGTCAAACTGGCAGAGAAATGTGTAAGGTTGGATTTTTTACTTTGTATTGAAGGCTTAAATCCCATGTTCTTCTTTTGCTTTCAAAATCCAGTGGTTCAGGCAGTATTCTGTCTTTGCTTCAGAGTTTCTGTGGCATATTCCATAATCACTTGAGCCTGACTTGGCAAATAATGACTAATTATTGCCTGTTTTCCGATTTTCAGACTGAATGCCTCATCTGATTTTACAAGTGCTGAATGCATACAGGGCACAGCCATTGCTAGGGAAATCTGTGCTCCGATATAAAGACTGTCAAATATCAAACTCAAGTGGATACTTTTTCTTACACTACTTCTGGTTATCTATAGAAATAACATCTCATTTTGTCACTGGTTGTGGGGCAGCATAGAGCATTGATGATGACAGCTGTAAAAAAGCCTGTTAACAAAACAAATGCATTGGTTTTCAGAGCCATAGAATGATACTATGCAATAATTCAATACAGATCACGCAGCAGTGGCAATAAAAAAAAATTTTAAAACCTACTTGTTAATCCTGTGCCCTGAACAAGCCAAATGTATTGTGGAAAAGTATTGAATGTGGTTTTCTTTCTGAATTCATGTACATAGAAAATGCCTTGGCATTTCTGAATGCTAGAATTCTTGAATCTCTGACCTAAGTCTTTAGATATATTTTGTATATATTGACTTATTCGTACTAATTTCATTGCTCATGGAAGTCCTAGGCTGAAATTGTTTACATTCTTTTATGCATATAATCTATTATTTGCATGCTTGAAAAAAATAATAAAAGTATATGTACTTAGTTCCAATTGTACAAGAAAAAATTTACTCTGGAAGGGGAAAGAGGATTCTAAGGTAAACTGTTCTATTGTTGCCAGTGATCTGGATGGTAGGTCAAATTAAACCATGCGGTAAAATCGCCAGTCTTTTGTCCTTTGTCCCCTTGATGCCCTAATGCATCTCCTGCTCTGATCCTTTACAGCACCTTTCATCACCTCTTTGGTGAGTGTAAGGAAAAAGTGATGGTGAGGAGCAGGACTGTTAGAGGAAGGGTGTTTCTGGAGTAGCAGCCCCTGTACTCAGCTGGCTGCATGTTGTTCCATGGGGCAGAACAATGTTGGCACGTACTTAACCTGCTTGAGAGATAGTTTACAAGTTACCTGAAAATTTCATTTCTCGTTGAAAGCCATCTCTTTAGGAAGCACAAGTTCAGCAAAGTTTTACTTCTTTTGTGGTGCATTCTGTAGCTACAGCCATGGTTCTTCAAGAGCTAAACTGCTGATGGAAGCAATATAAGTATGTTCTTGAAGGACTGTGCCAATGAAATTAAGCCTTTCACCTTTCAAATTCATAATTTACAAAGGATACAATGTTTTAAACTAGAGCTGAGATTCGTAAGTTCATCATTTTTAAGAAATTTAATGTTTAAGAATGATGCAGTGTTGAGTAACTTAGGCTTTTATTTTCATGCCTTGCCATAAGCAAAGTGCAGTAGCATGCATACTGTAGGGGATGTGTGGAGTAATGTATTCAAGAAAACCAGTCTAAGTGGTAATGTTTTCATATATTTAGTTTTCACAGTGCTCGTCCAAGTAAAAGATTTTGGATCTATAAGAAGCATTCAGAAGAACTACGGTAACTCAGCTTTTCTCAGTTACAGATCATGATGTTTTTACTTTCTGATGTTGAACTGATAAATTAATTGAGATTATAACCTTTTGAATTTTCACAATTTATAGCAGAGAAATAAAATCATTAGCTTTTCCAGTAGCAGTGTTCTGGTCAGTGACAAATACTTGTTATTTGTCTACATTTATTAACTTAATTCTGGGCAGTTTTTAATTTTTTTTTTATTATTCATAAGGTGCAAAATGGGGGAGGGGGTCAAGGAAAGAGAAAAACAACCATCCAAACAGAGAAACTCATGCTTTACAGATAAATTTCTGTCTAAAGTCATGTTCTTTGTACTATATCCAGCATGGAGATGCCCTGGTCATTGGTGGGAATTTCCTGATACTAGTTGCAGTAGAAAAAGTAAGATTATGTTTTTGTGAATCATCTCATCTGAAGTTGAATGATATTATTTTTATAGTCTGTCCAGTTGCTGTAAGTTAAGAGAAGTATTTCCACAGCCATGTTGTATTTACACTTCTTTTTTACTTTTTCTTTTCTAGAGGTGTGACTGTAGTGTGTCTTAACTGTGATTTCCTGGCTGATGTTTCTGGTTTGGATAGCATGGCCACACATCTGAGTGAGAGCCACACTCATACTTGTCAAGTTATTATAGAGAAAGGTGAGTACATAAAGTGTCTTTTTTATACAGTATACAAATACTTGCATGGGGATGTATCCTCTATTATTGCAACCCTATTTTGAGTTGCATTATTTCTGTACTTGCATTTAACAGGAGTACTTCTGTATTTCCACATTTTAAAATATTTTTAATGAAATCCTTTGTTTTTATTTTCAGTTTCCGTAGATATCCCAACTGCTGCACAAGTGTCTCAGTAAGTTTTATTTTACTGCTTAATGTTTTTTTTCTGTTAATTTTGTGATAGATGGCCAAAATTCACATTTTGAACTTGGGTTTCTTTTGAATTTGAAATGTATGGATGAACACAGGTCCTTACTGTACTAGTGCTTTTTCACCTTATCATGTCCACAGTTAGAAGAATGAAGAGATAAAATGATTACCTATTGCAGCTAAAACAAAACCAGGCTTTTATTCAGTGTGGAGAGACAAATAATTGTTGCAGTGTTGGAATTTCTCAATTCTGACCTGTGTACACACAGTGAGGCTGTTACTTCTACTTAAACCACTAATTTGATATAGCTAGTATTATATTCTTTATGTAATATGAATACAAAAAGAAATGTCTGTTACTGAAGTAGGACAAATTCGGTCTTAATATTTATAAATATTTAGGAATGATTTTCAAAATTACGTTCTTTATGTGACAAAGGTATACTGTTTTGTATTAACATTTTTATTCTGACTTTCAAAGAAAAATTAGTTTGTATTAATCAGGGTTGTTTAAGGATTTGTAAAAGAACTTGCAGTGTTGTGGAGATTGTGTTGCAGATTGTGTTAGTTTGGGTTTTCTTAAACCTTAGAAGAATCAGACATCTCAAACCCTCGCTGATTATCCTGGAACAGTTTCTGAGCCTGTTTGTGCCTTAACTCAAGGTTTACAGATGCATCAGTTAAATGAAACATTTGTGTTTTCTTCAAACCATTTCAAAACACAGAATCAAAAATGTCAATCAGACTGCAGATATTTTAAAAGATGGAAGAAAATGGTTTGACCCTGATTGAGCCCATCTAGCCTTTAGCAGGATTCTAAAAGGAATTTAGATAGTCTTGTGCCTGGTGAGAACTCTTCCAACAGAGCAGTAAGTTCTTAGGCCTCTAAGCATAAATCAACTTCCACTGAGTGTTGGAAATATCCCAAATAGATTATTTAATATTTGTCATTTTCTTTCTTAGTTTCCGTGAAGTGGCTAATAAGAGGGGATCCTCTAGTAGCTTAGCTTTAAGTGAAACTCAAACACTGAAAAAATAAAGTGTTGAGCTATGATACTTGTGAAAACCATAGCTTTTCTATTTGGAGCTGGCATTAGGTGTTGGGAATTAATACTTGCTGAATTGTATGGTTATAGATGTGTTGAATGGTGGCTAAAGATGTACAGCTGTGGCAGGCTGTTGCCAGTACTGCAAAAGGCTCTTACTGTCTTGAATACATTATAGAGATATGTGGAGATATTTAAGAATGTTGGAGATACGGAAATACATGTATTACTCAGAAACAGATGGGTAAGCAGTGAAAAGATCTGAAGTAAAGTCAAGAGTATGTGCAGGTTTGTTTCTGCAAGCTGTTAGGTTAGGACAGATGCAGGTAGCCATTATTTTTTAAAGCTCTGATGCTGACAAAATTAGTTACTGGTACTACATGAAGTGATACAAAATCTCTGATGGTGCTTTTTGAAACTGTCGGACTCATAGACTTCATTAATTTCAGTAAATCTTGTCCTGTTCCATGGACTATTTCTCTGATCCTTTGAACAGGAATATATCATTGCTAAACTGAAGAGTTTGAGTGTAGCTGTGTAGCAGATGTTTTAACTCGTTATTATGTTTAACTCATTAACAAACAAAAATGTTTGTCTTTTTGTGGAATAGTTCTTAATGGTACTCTTTGGTTGCTTTGAAAGAAGAGGAACTTGCAGACAATATTCATAACTTTTGCTGTATAGTTTCTCAATGATCTATGAATGTTTCTTCCAATTCTCTGACCTGTAATTCAATGACTTGTTCACGGGGCTCTTCAGAATCGCTTCATCATCATAAACAGTGACTCACAATTACAATCTTGAATGCTTTTGGATCTTCTCTTGCATCTCTCAGATGGTATCTTTTGGTGTCTTTCGTTGTATATTGGATTGTTTGTATGTGTTGTAAAATTCATCTTTATTGCTAATGATCAGACACGTTCCATGAACTCTGTGTACTGTTAAAAAGCCTGTCTTTGGACCGGAATCCTGCCATTGGTAATACAGATAACCTCGCTGGAGACATTCCAGCAGAATTTGTTTTTTAAATTTTTAATCTACATAAAAGTCGCCTTGTTTATTTGGTGATCCACCTTGTGCTGAGGGAATGAGATTAATAACTGTGCAAGTTCTCCTCTAATGCTCGACTCTCTGCTTTGCGCAACCATTAACATATTTTTAAATGAACTGACAGCAGACATTTTTGTTGCAGGGCAGTTGAAAGTGAGCAGGTATCCTATACTGCCTTGGCTCACTGATACATCATTGTGGACCAGAAAATTGAACCCAGTCCAGCTTGGGATTATTTT
Organism: Climacteris rufus; assembly: GCA_013398175.1. NCBI lineage: Eukaryota > Metazoa > Chordata > Aves > Passeriformes > Climacteridae > Climacteris > Climacteris rufus. The sequence continues at coordinate 3,268,824 of VZRZ01006012.1, read as the reverse complement.
GGTATGTAAGCAAACAAGGATCTGACCAGACCTTTTCCTTTTTCTTCATGCATTGAAGCTGTGGTATTCTCTTCTTGCATCTTTTAGACAGCAGGTCTGGTCTTTTCTCCCAGTATTGTAGTCTGGCAAAGACCCTTTTTGATAATGTTCTCTGCTTTTCAGCATGGACTTGCAGCTTTTTGGGGGCTGTACTCCATTGAAGAGAGGCTTACCAGGGGTTTCACTTACATGGTGCAGTGTTTCTTTGCTGCTCATGTGCAGTGTTTCTTTCCTGCTCCAGTTCATCCATATCATCCCAAGCTAGAGTAGCGTGTAAATGGTGATGTGTATGGGTTGACTTCAAAGCCCATTTCGTTCTGAACTTGATCCCAGCTTCTGAAACTAAAAGGCTTTGTCATTCTTTTTGGTTGTTTTCTGAAGCATACATGTCCTGATCTATTTGATATTCAAGTAAGATGCATTTTTTTCTGCCAATGACTTTATGGTGTATAGTGGCAAAATATGCTTTGAATGACTTTTGTCGCATGTAACTACATGAACTGAATCCTGGCCAAAGGAATTTATTAGCTGCTTTGCTCTCTGGTAGCTAAGCTTCTTTTTGCTCCAAAATACTGTGAGAGGAAGAAAGCATGTAATGGAAGTACATACATTTATTGAGCCTTGATTCTGAGGGTGGAGCAGCTACAGTTCCAGTTCAGTCACACCTTGTTCTTTTGGTATCGTCTCTCATCTTCAAGGATGCTCTACTCAAGCTGCTGAGACATCTGCTGCATTTGATTTTACTGCTTGTGAATTCATCTTCTGTTCTAGATTATCTGTGGCAAGTTTATCCATCAGGAGGTTGTTTGGATATGTGATGAACTTTTGCCATGATGAACATCTAATGTTCCTCCAAACTCAGCCTCCTGTTTGCAGCAGATATGTCTTGGCTGAATCTCTCATTTAATAGCCTCCAAGCAATGTAGTAAATAAAGCTTACCTCACTCTGAGATCAGTCACTGGTATAACCTCCAAGTTATAAGAGATTATTTTTAGTGAATGCAAGTTGTTCTTGATTTGCAGCACTTTCTTTTTCTGAATAATCAAATTCTCTGAAATTAATTCACTTTTACCAGTATTTTTGTCCTCTTGACTTTTACTATTCCAACAGTTACAGGTTTGGTGATAGTGAGCTTCTGCAGCCATTGTAGTATTGTTAATAATGGCAAGGATCCTGTCATCCATTGTCTCTTCTGCATATTTTGTGATTGAGCATCTGCACGCTTACTCAGTATTCTAAAGTCTTGTTCTTTTTGCTCCTTTTTTTTCCTTCTGACAGAAGCTATGTTCCATCTTGAATGCTGCTGTTCAGCTTCAAGCATCACTTACCTACTACAGATTTTTCTTGCAGGACTTAATTCTGTTTTGACACAGCAGCATTCAAAAAAGCATAGTGGGTTTGTGTTTTCATTGTGAACATGCTGTTCATTTCAGAGGACGTTGAATCCATTTTCACTTTCATTCAGGTTTCCGACAACAAGAAGAATGGAATGTGATTGCAGGGTTTTGTGGCTTTCAGAAACATTCTCTAAGAATTTCCCAAAAATTTCACTAGATAAACACTTGGATTTGAAGTTATGTGAATTAGGTATCTTTTGAATGCTTATTTGGAATATTATCCTTTGGTTCTTTTACAGCTTTGCTACAGAAATTTAAGTTTCAGACTTGCATTTAAAACACTTGTAAGCTACACACAGATCTGATAGATTCTTGGAAGCTGTTAATGTAGAATCAATTGGCATTGTGACATCCTGTTTCCATTTGTGTGAGGACCTCAGAAAAGTTACTCATGTGGAAAGATCATAACATAAAACCACTTCTAAACCATGCACATAAACCTGCCTATTAAATATCTGTTATGGTCAAAGAATTTACATGAATAGTGCTACATATTGGACCATATCTGCAAGGGCAGAGCATGAATATGCATGATATAACCAGTTTAGTTTATGGTCAAAGAATTAAGATTTCATTTGTATGTACCTTAACCTATCTCTTTTTTGTTATTTTTAGGACATTGAGTGTCACTGCTTGACTAGCCAGTTACATCTTAGCTTTGTTTTGAAAGTCTTTTTGACAAAGTAGATGTTTGTTTCTGTTCTTCTGTTAAATGTAACTGTGCAGTTTTGTGCAGTAACACTTCACTGCTCCTGGTAATAATAGTAGGTTATTGTGTACTGTCTTCAATTCTAACCCCACTTTCCAGGTGAGGAACTGGAGACAATATCAAGGAACATCAATGTCACCATCTTTCCTTTCTCCTTCAGCTGTTAACAGTGTGAAACACCTTAGCATAGATCATCTTTTTCTTTTCACTAACTATGCATTCACATGTACCTTCCCAGGAAATTCTCATACAGTCAGATATTTGGGGAAGAATTGTGCTTCATAAATCATAAGCTTTACTTAAAGTTACATCTGTCAAAATAGGGAATTTCTGCTAGAAGGTGGGATTCATTAAAAAAAAAAGCCAACAGACAAAAAAACCCAAACCCAATGACCTTTCCATTCTTTTGGTTGTAAATGGATTTATGTGTATTAATGCTGGCTATGATTTAGTTGAGTGTGTGGAAGATACTTTGAGCCACTTAAAGATGGTTTCTAGAAATTCTTGCTGCTAGAGTCATCTCAGAAAAGGTTACTTTTGGTTAGGTGTGCACAAAAAAGAAATGTTTGGCAAAAGATCTGAGTTTGTTCTGCTTACCCAAGGAGCCTTTGGTTGTAAGAAAACATGAGAGATTGCTGGGAAGACAGTGGCTCATGATTTGAGCTGTGTGTGTGTGTTTGTGCAAATATTTACAGTTTTATTATGTGAGATCAGGGCAAGCAATGAGACTGAATTTAGAAATGAGAATACTCCTGTTTGTGCTTAACTGCGTTTTAGAGTCTAGATTTGGTTACTGACTCCAGATGTCTTCCATTAGGCCTAGGTGGCTCTTCTTCTATCATTTAAAGTTTCAGACCAAACTGAATTTAGACTTCAAGGTGTCTTAATGTTCTTACCTGACTTTGAGTCTCTCTGGTCTTATGGTTGATCCGTTCTATTTAGTCTCTCAAGGTGAAATTTTGTGCCCAGCTGCTACATTTTTAGGGTAATTTTTTTTAAGGGATTGACAATTAAAGGGCATTTTTTCAGTCATAACTAGAAGTTTATGTAAAGAATCTTTGTAGAGTTCTAGAAGACTTTCAGAATTGCATAAAATCGTAGGACCAGTAGGCTGTACTTAGTGGAGATGGTCAAAATCTTTGTTTTATTTTCATAATATTCTTTCCAGGAACACTGTAACTTCACAGACATAGGAAAGTATTGCCTTTGCTGATGTTTGAGAACGACAGGATTTAAGATTTCTAATATCACAAGAGTGTTGGGAACATTACAAGGTGATAATTTTATATGGTATAGTGTCTATTCTTGCAACTGCTGCCAATTACAGATTCAAAGGAACTGCTTTCTAAAGCCTATTCCTAAACAGAATTGAGGTTGAGAATATACATCATGAATCCAAGGCAAACCATGATAAGAAAGACATTGTTATCAGAAAATGTTATAAACTCCTCTCATTTCCAAAACAGCATAAATTAGCCAGGTCAAATCTATTCTGTAAGCTATGAAATGTGAACACAGAAATCTCTCAGATTTGATCCTGTAAAATAACATTTATAATGGATTTAAAATAATCTGTATATATTGAGTCCAATTCACACCTATTTAATTTGGTGGCAAAACTTTTATTTATTGAGACAGAAGAACAGTATGTTTTGTCCTTGGGTATGCAATATCTGATCTATTTGTGTCTAAGTAGTTCTGGCCTTTCAGGAATGACTGTTCTATGACAAATGGCTATTTTCAGCATATTTAAGTTCTTGTATGGAAATGATTAAAGCAGTGAAGCTAAGCTAAATATTTGGTGTTACATAATCTTTTACTGGTGTGGCTACTCATGATTAAATGCTTCATAGTATTTAAAGTCCTTGATCAAAAAAAATGTATCCTCATTTGATTGACCCTGATTATTTCTCTAATTGTTAATTAGAAGAGCATTTTTACAGTGCTACAGTAGAAATGCTATTTTAAACCAGTCCTTTTTTGTAGCTATTTTTGTCTTCTATTGTTGCCAGTTAAGATGTAATATTTAAGGTAATAATAAGTGATTGTTTATGCTGCAGTTCAAGATGCTGGTAGGCTGCTAGGACATTAGTGTTAGAAGGTATCCATGGCGTGCTGAAACTATGTGCTTACATTTTTTAAAAGGTCTGGGTTTAGACTGCTTTCTTGATTTTAGGAAAATACATGTGGTTGATCAATCTAATATTAGTACACAGTTTTCATAAAATTGAAGTGGTAAAGCTGTTCTTATGTCAAGTATTTTGCACCCTGTAGACAAGCATTACGATTTGCTGAGGTTGTGAATAATTTAATTTATGATTAATAACATTATCTAAATATAATAGAAGCAGCACCATACTTCAGCAGATTAAAGCTGCCTTTAATGCAGCATCAACAAAGAAGATACAGGCATAAGCAATTTTGAGGGGTTTGTTTGGTTTTTCTTTTTTTTCTATAAGAAACCTTTGAAAGGTTAGATTTTATTAGAACTGATGACTTAACAAGTTTTGTAGGAGATACTTCTTGCTATCTCTGTGATAACATTTTCTTATAGAAACACAGAAAATCAATTTTAGTGATGTTGTGATAAGATGTTTAATTAATGTGGTTTTAAAAGTCAATAAATTTAAATAATTTATAGGTCATCTAATGTATGGACTATGCCTGTAAAGGTATTTTGCAGAAAGTGTCTCCTCCAAATAATAGTTGGAGGTCAGCTGCAATGTTTTACAGTTGTCCTAAAGTAAACTACACCTCTGTTCTGGTTATTTGGGTTATGTTAGAGAAATAAAAGAAAACTGAGCTTGTAGCGTGGAATGTTTTTTCAGGTAGCTTTATGCACTTAATTTACCATTTCAGATCTTAAATACTTCAGTCAAGGTTTAAAAGGGCTTTGTGGTCAGGAGATCATTCCTCAGGTAGAATTGCTGTGAGCACTAGAATAAAAGTAACGCTCATCATCTCACCACTGTTGCTTCCTGGTTTTCTGAGGCTGGATAAACTTGTTTCATGTAACCTGTTCCAGTTAGCTTGTAATTTCCGTACACCCAATGAAACACTTCAAACTTCTGAAGTATGGTGAAGATCAGAATAAGTTTCAACTTTAAAAATGGGTTTCAGATTACCAAATTGCTTTCTAAGTATCTTTGTCCTTATCTGTATTTCAACAATACAGTATTTTAAAACGTTGAGTCTTGATTCATTATCCACTAGGTTAGAGACTGAAATGTCCATTAGAGAGATAGAAGCTAAGTTGGAGGTAATGTCTTTCCTGTTCTCCACAGTCTAACAAGTATCTCTGACCTTTGTAACTAGTGTGAAGATCCAAGGCAATTCTTTTTTAGCTCTGCATGTATTACTGGGTCATGGTATTCAGAAGATCTGCATAGTACAAGAATCCAGCTTTCTGTGTTTTACTGCAGAAAGATGGGCAGTGTCAGAGGCACACCTTTGGTATGTCTGCCATACCACAGATGTCCAGTTTGCAGTCAGACCCTTTGTTTGAGTTGAATATCAGACTCCAATGAAGGAACAGTTTGCTTTCCTTATGTATCTTCATATTCAGGGAACCTGGAAATTCATAACTATGAGATCTGGATTAATATTGCCTCTGAACTGTAATTTTTTGAGGCCTATCAGAAAGCTAAATGATCTCACACTATATATTCTTAGGTTTTTTTCAAAAACATCAGCTATCACCTTTGGATTCTGATTTTACAGTTTGTTTTTTTTAAGAAGCTGTCCTGTTGCCCTTCAGAAAGGCCAGTCTTGTTACAGAAATCCCAGATGGTAAGAGAGTGGGAGAAGTTCTCAGACCTAGGAAAGATTTGTTTTGTAATGCTGCCTGCCAGCTTTCCAAAATGCAAAGGGGTGGGGGAATTTCTTTAACAGAAGCAGTGGTTTTGAAGAAATTAGAAGACTTCATTTTCATTCAGAAATTAGGAAGGATTCTCTTACATAGTAGCACTGTTTGCATAGATTCCATTAGCAGTTCAGGTGTGTTTTCTCATAGTTGTTCTTTTTTATCCCATATTGTCTTTGAGCATTATAGAAGGTGTCAAATTTGTATTTTTTCTTCACAAAATTGTGTTCCATAATACTGGCATTCATTAGAAAATAAAACAAAAAATGCAACGTCCTCTGCCCAAACCCAAATAAAAACAAAACAAAAACCAACCCTCACACCGTAGTAGCTCTTACAGTTGGAAAAGATGGAGAACACCAACAGTAAAAGCTACTTTGATGTTAACTGACTGAGCTTACAGGCCATCTGAGCTAAGACCTTCCAAATCGGTGAGCTGCTGTGGTCTGGGCCATGGGGAATCTCTGGTTGCTTTTTCCAAGGTGCCGTGGAATGCCTGGTACTTTGCTGCAGCCAGATACTTTGCATTTTTTGTTGAAATACACAGCAGGACATCAAAGGGACAGACCCTTAGGGTGCTGAAGAACCAAAAATACAAATTGATGAATCAGGTAGTTTAAAAACATCACATGTAAAATTCCAACAGATAAGAAATTATGAAGGTGATAAATCAGCTTACCTTACCTGGTAGTTCCCAGGGGGAAAGAGGTCAGCCAGGGCAGGGGAAAGTGATGGGAAGAGAAAGAGGTTCTGTAGGTAGAGGTAGAGTGGTCATTTTAAGTTGAAAAGTGTTCTTACCTGGTGTTTGGGGTTTGTATGACAGAAATATAACTAAGTATGACAGCCAAATTGCAAAGGGTATTTTAGGATATAGAATAAGCTTAACTTTGCCATACAATTTTAAAATATTTGTTGCATAGTTTGTCATCACTGAAACAAAATATATCAGTTTTGTGGGGGAAAAATACTATGTTGAAAGTATGTAGCATTGTTTACATAGTTTTAAATTAAAGATGATACAGTTAATAATTTTAAATGTTTATCTTTATATACAGTGACCTCTCCTATTTTTGAACCAAAATTAAGTTATAGTTGTGTTCAGACAGAAAATAAAAGTCTCATTTATTTTGTCACTTATGCACTTACAGTTTCCTAAATCTGAAGATTATATGAGTAAGGTGCTCTGTAGTGTAGAAGATGCTTTAGAAGATGGATTTGCAGTTTCTAAATGGCAGTTTTGATTCACATGCTTTTCTACCATTCTAAAAATAGAAGGAAAAAGTTAATTTGTACATGTTGTTTAGAATTTAAAAGCTTATTTCATTGGATAAGTTTTAATAGAGACTCAAGAGTTTCTTTTGTGACAAGCATTCTCTTCAGTATGTTTACACTTAATATCATAGCATTTGTATGGCTAAAACACTGTGTAATGCTTAAAAAATGTGTTCACCTCAACTTACTTTTCCTTCACTTTTTTTGCACTTCTTGTGCTAGCAAAACACAAGTTTAGTTCAGGGTTTCTTTTCTGTCCAAATCTAAAGCTGTCCAGACTTAGTTTGCATCATATTCACTGAGGCATAATTGAAGTTACATGTGTATGAAAAAGTCTGCAATAGTTGCTTTCTAGTTTTGTTTGTTTCTGTGGGTTTTGGTGATTTTTTTTTTTTTCAATTTGGAAGGCAGTTTGGAGACATCTGTACCGAGATCCATGCTTAGTCTCTGCTACATAACAGAATTATGGGCATATCAGTGTGAAAATATTTCTACAACTTTATATTGTCATCAGTTACTCATGAATGTAAAATAAAAGAAATATCATTAATTATTACAGAAAATTTCAAGATCTAGTTTATCTGAAGGAAAAACAGAGACACCAGCTTTTGAAAGGTAAATACAATGATCAGCTGCATCTTGAATTCAGGTACATAAAATAACACATGCTGTGTTATTTATCAGGTAACTGGGCAAAAGTGTTTGATTAGTATTTTCTTAACGCCTGTTTCCTATGATAGAAAATTTTCAATGGCAGTTGAAAGGTACCTTCTCAAAAAGACAGGTAGAATTTAGGTTTGAAGTGTCAAAACATTCTAAGTAATGCTTAATTTTCAAATTAGTCAAGATTCATAGGATATTAAATAGATTGACCAGGTTGTTAAAAGAAACTGTTGTTATAGTTTAACAGTATTACTGGGGCAATTGGGAAACAATTTTAAAATACAGTATAAAATGTTAATTTTTGTCTATTGCTTTAGGCTTTTAAAAAACCTGTGTCGTTTATGGAATGCATACTCAACCAAATTCTTAGTGGAGCAAATATGTGAAATTGTTGAGTAACTAATATTTGCAGATCTACACTTAAATTGTGCCAGTCTAGGGAAAGAATTTAAATCTTACATGTTATGTGGCACATATTGTGGGTAGACTTATACTTCATATTATTCCAGATTCCACAGCCTGAAATATTTTATCCCAGTCAATGATCTTGCACAACTGTTTGTGCAAATTTAACCTTTAAAAGCTAAGTCAAAAGATAATTGTGGTTATTTGTTATATGGGCATTTATAGTGCCTTTAAAGAAAAATAAAAGACAAACTGCTTTCAGAGTATCTCTGTCTGATTCATCACTTTTTATTCTATCATCTGCAGTGTGGGTCAATTTATTTGAAATTCTGCCTTCACTTAAAATGCTTAATAATTGAGACTGGTTCAGGTGTTAGAAGCTCTCTCTGTCTTTAGGCTACAGATTAGTAAATGGTCACTGTAATTCTAGTTGAATATGACGTGCTACTTCTTCCTGTCCTTATGTCTTAAGTAAACAAAAATAATTTTGAGATATGAATCTGTTCTGTACTTTCTGATGAAAACTTTGACACTTCATGGGCTTTAAGACAGACATTTGGACTCTTGTAGCTTTAGCACTAAAGACTCTCAGTCCTCAAACACTTTTCTCTGTTATTAAGCCAAGGTAGTTATGTTGATATTAGAAAGCAGTGAGTGCTCCAAGAGCAGATCAGTAGCTAAAAGCAGTAGACACTGAAACTCTTCACTGCATTGTGGTTCAGAGGTGTTATTTTAGACCAGACTCATGTTCCCTGGACAGTGCTCATGCTGTGCACACATGCAGAGCTGTGTGGAACATCCTGTGTTGGTTTGGACTCTTGAGGACTCAGCTCCATTAGGAGTTGGAGCACTTGTGGATCAGAGCTTCCAGATCATTTTCCTCAAAAAAGAAATGTAGTTTGCATGCCCCAGTACTGCCTTGTAAACTGAACTAGTTATGTGGGAGCAATATGGAATGTATTACACCAAATTGTTAATGTAAATGCAGCTGTAATACAAGTTTTGTTACCTGGAGAAATACTTTTCCACAGACCGAAGGAAGGGGGTGTTTGCACACACTTTGAAAATACTCTGTATGCAAATGTATAAATGTCCCTTGTTTTATAGGAGTTGGGTTTTTTATTGCTTGCTGTAGAATTTTTCCCTGAATTATTTTTAAAATTCTAATGTGAGATACCAATATAAAATCACAATATAAAATCAGCAATATAAAATAACAATACTCTAGTTAAAGGTGCAGCAAAAACACTTGAGCTAGTAGGATTTTGAAACAAGTAGTAAGAGCCTAGCTTTCCTCAGCCTTACTTGACACTCAATTTTGCATTTTCTGTACAATGAGAAAGAAGAAAACTAAATGGCTTCAGGTTTTAAGCTTCTGTAGCTTGAGGTGGGTGTGTGTGTGTGTTTGTACCTGGTAGACTCATCTCTTGCATTTGGAGTTAGGTCTGGTGCTTCTCCCTTGAAGTCATCTTATTCTGGGTCCTGATTTCAGATAGACTGACATCTGCTTCATTAATGTATCCCATACTTGGTGGTCTGGTTGTGGTTTCTATCATGCTTTGCATCCTAACTGTTCATCCTCTTGTCTTATAATACAGCTCTTAATATTCCCACATTCTCCTGTGGTTTTGATACCTGAATTTTTAGTTTTCTTACACTCTAACCAGTACTGTTTGCACGTAGAGCACTAAGAGTACTTTCAGTTTCTAATACTGGATAGAAGGCTTTTCTTTTTCAGCTACTGAAATACTAACAGAATGAATTCTTGAAATATGGTATGATTTTTCTTTTTATTGTGGGATTTTAGTGCATCACAATCACTAGGGTCTGCTGATTCATTTGCAGTTCTCAGCAGAGGTAAATTATAATTGGAGAACTGTTATATCTAAAGGGACTTTGTGTTGTGCTTAGCAGTCTGAAAGATCACTGCTGTTTGTGGATAATTGTTTTTGTGATGTGATTGTTGCACAAAACATTTTGCAATTTTATTTTTTACTCTTTCACTGGTATAAATGACTCACAGGAAAGTGTGCTCATGACACATCTTTCTTCTGCAGGAGAAATGAAAAAATATATGTATGTGTATATATATATATATATATATATATATGTATATTTTCTTCCTCTTTCTTCCTCCCTTTCTGTGTTTTGCCAAAAATGGGTGAGAATAAGGGGCTGGGTTTGGATGAAGCTGGGATTTTGGTTACTAGAATGTGAGGAAGATTGTGATCAATTTGTTTTATATATTGAGGGCCCATTTGTCCTTTGAGGAGTTTCTTGATGTGAATCTTGTCTCTGTGTGTGTATACACACCTATGTAATCCAGCTGGGGTTTTCAGTGTGGAAACACTGCTCTTTGGGTGATACTGAGGCATTAGTCATCCCTTTATTTAAAATAGGGGTTTTTTTACATATCTGTGTTCAAAGCTTCCCACATCAAGTGCAATACTGTGCTTGTTAGCTCTGCAACATCTTGCCCTCAAGCTGCTTGTTGAAAAATAGTAGCTAAAGGTCATACACTGTATGACACATATACTTTATACACTGTTTCATGAACAGTTGACTGGATTTACATATGTAACCAATTCTACATATTTAACTACTATTTATATGGCTCTGTATAGCTAAAGTGTTTCTCTGGAATACATGAGGTAATTAGGAACAGTCATGGCAAACCAGTTATGTCAGCCCCAGCTGATGGGTGCTGCTGAGCACTGGCTTTTGTGTTGGAAGTTAGTCTTGAGCTTTCCCTCCAGTATTACCTTTTTTCCCCTTTTCTTTTTAAAAGTTTGGGAGAGAAGAACTTGGATAAAATGTGTATTTGAGAATGTCATCTTTTTAGCTAGTCCACTAAAAAAAAATCAAACAAACCCAAACGTTTCTGTTTGACAAAAGTAGCAAATCCAGGTTGTAATTTGGTAAAGAGATTGACCTATCTCTTGAGTTCATTCCTTGTTATGAATGAAAAGTCAGTGTAACAGGGTGAAAAGATTCTTATGACTAGCTCAGTGATCAGTAAGATTTCACCACTGAAGGATATCCCAACAGTCTCTTATCCCTGCTCAGATTATTCCTCTGATTTGGAGTTGAAGTAGGAAATGGAATGTTCTTGAATTAGTTTATTTAAACTAAAGTAAAACTAGAAAACAGATTTCTGAATGTTTGTAGCTCCTTTTCCAGAATAACCATTTTCTGTGCAACTCAGTATCATTTATCATAGAGATTAATCACTTGAATTTCTTAAATTCCTGGATCAGTAGAACATGTGTAGATTTTCAGCTTAAAAATATATCAAAAAACATAGTAGCAAGAAATTGGGTCTTCTTTTTAAGAGTCCTGGACTGCTTGTTGCTTACATAATGTTGATTGGCTTTAGCCAAAAATTGTTTCAAGCCATTTTTAAAACCACTTGAAGAAATAAAATAAAAATGCATTTTGATTAATGAGATATTTGGCTATACTGTGTCTCACAGCTTTTTTCTGCATGTTACTGTTCAGAGACTACTTTCAATTTAAATTTTAAAAGTTAATTTGGGAGACGTTGCTCCTATTTCTCTTCCTATATAGAATTTATATCTGAAATCAGAAAAATTGTTGTTCTTCCAGCTTCCCCTTTCCTTCCCCACACACTTTTCTTTTGTCTGTCACCATCATCATTTTAGGTGATCTAATCTGCTTATCATTCTGAAAAACTTCCGAATTATTAAAATTATATTAAGCTTAGACCAGATTTAATTTTTACAGGAAAAATTGAGCTTCTCTGTTTCTCTATTTCCTCTTTATAAACACACAGTTTTACTCTGAAAGGTGACTGGAAATACTCCTTCACTGATTCACTTTTTCAGTGGATCCAGATTGTGGTTGTTCAAATAATTTTTAGGTTTGTTAATTTAGATTTCCAGCTGTTAGTTTTATTTATTTATTGCAGAGTTAATTAGTGGTGTTAATGTATGAAATGGCTTTTTTTTTATGTTTGCACATCATCAGCAAAAGTTCCCTAGCAGTTTTATCTACATCTGTGTCAAAGTGGCTGTGCAGGTAGAGGAACTTAATGGTGTATTTTGGAAAATTTTGTGTGTTACACAAAAGTGACAACTTAACTTTCCTTTCTGGAGCTGAAATGCAACAACTACAATACTAACTGACTGCTAAATACAAAGCTGAGGTTGTAAATGGATCAGAAAAATGCAGCTGTTAATTAAATTCAGCCTTGCTATGAAGCTTTGTGACAAATCCCAAAGAGGAAATCTTCAATACCACTCTGTCACTTTGCAGAGTATAGCCATGCATTGCTTTGTTTCATTTATAATTTTAAAATATAAAAATTGTATATAAAATAACTTGTTTTGGTTTTTTTTCCAGAAAACAAGAGCATGACTCTTCAGATGAAACAAAAGAATGCAGTAGAAATCAAACTACAAAAGTTGCATCCGTTGAAAAGAGTGAAGAAGACTCATCCCTGTCAAATACAGAAAATGTTCGTGGTTTGGAACTCCCCGAAAACAGCTCAAAGAATTCTTTGCATGAGAAAAGAGCATGCTGTGATTCAGCCAATAACAAACAGTTAGATGAGAAACAAAAGCGTGCTCATGACGGAAGCGAGTTGCAAACGTGCCAAAGTTCAGAGCACGAGCTCGCGGACGAGCGGGCTCCGGGGCGTCCCTTGGACAAAACCGCGCTCTCGGCAATGAACGCCAGGGACTTGAAGCTGACCTTGGGGGAAGATGTCAGTTTTGAGCAGTTCTTGAGAAAGAGGGATGAACCTGAATCCGTTAGCTCAGACATTAGTGAACAAGGCAGTATTCATTTGGAGCCTTTAACTCCATCAGAAGTCCTAGAGCATGAAGCTACTGAAATTCTCCAAAAAGGTAATGTCGCACCTTCATCAAAGAAAGCAGGACAGCTCGCTGAACAAACAGATGAGGCTTCTAAAGAAAGCAATGCCAACAGAATGGAAACAACTGTAAACAAGACAGATGAAAATGAAGCAAGCTGAAGTTGTGCTAATTTTATTGTTTGTTATAAACCGTGGTAAGAACACCATGGACCGTTCCTGATGAGTGTGCTCATAGATGCTAAATATTAAAAATTTAAAAAGGGAGGAGAGGGGCAGAAGAGAAAGAGACACCAAAGGGAAGTTTGCATATGGAGATAGCATGTATGTGTATGTATGACTGAATTCATTAAACTTCCAAAAGGTAATGTGTTCAAATATATCTTCCTGTCTCTTGGATGTGATATATTATTAAATTGATATTTGAAAAGAGGTATAAATTCTAACTTTTTTATAGTTAACTAGCCCAGGATAAGGGGATTTGTTCTCCCAGAAAGTATTTTTTTAAATTCTTCAATGGGAATATTATTGAACAGTGGGATTGAGTATGAATTCACTTCTGATGCTGACATGGAGCACACTTGTAATGAAGGTTATTAGTCTGCTGATAGTTTAGGTAAATATAAACCGTGGGACTTGGTGTCACATTCCTGTCTGTAAAAGCATGTAAACAGAAGTATATGAATCTGTGCACCTCTGTACAGGTGTAATCCTGCCAGGCTGTAAACTTACCTTAATAAACTTTCAGTGAAAGTGAAATGATTACAATAAAAATATATATTTGTGGGGTTTTCACTGTGCAGGCTGTGCAGAAATACCGAACATAATTGTATAAAGTAGGACATAATACTGAAAGTACTGTAGCTGTTAGGCTTTTACCATTGGCTTAATTATTCTTAGCTGTAGACCCGTAGGAATGGTCTGTAAGTCACACCAAAGTATGGTTTTAATGTAAAAGTGGTTTTAAGCAAAAATAAGGAAAACTCCAAACTGGAAACACCACCTGGCATGTGTTCTGCCATTTTGCAGCTGCTACTGGCTAACTTACAAATAGCACACAAGGGCATATAAAGTAGAATTGTACAGCTCCATTTCAGGACTTTTTATAGTCTAAGTTATGTACAGAAAGATGGCTGCTGGTTTTGGTTTGTTTTTTGGTTTTGGGTTTTTTTTTTGTCTTATAGTTAGCTAGATATAGGTAGGCATATGATTAAGAGTAGCTTGCTTTTATGATTTCATTGCTCCTTTTGAAACATTCAGAATGTGCTTTTGACTTACAGTTTTGTTTTTAATAAATGTTAAATGTTTTGAACAGCTGTTAAAGCACTGCTGTAAATTATTACTTTTTGAGTAAATATTTGCAACAAAAAATTGTGTTTGTGTATAATTTTATGCTCAGCTTGAAACTTTGGGCATAGCCTTCTCCGATTTTTTAAAAGGATTTAGTGACAGTTCCAAAATAATATGTAATTTCAATACTGTGAATTTGAGACATATGTTTGGTTGGGGTTTTTTGTTAGATTTTTTAATTACTATTTTTGTTTTAGAATTAAATGCGCAAGTGCCTATGTATAAACATATTTTTGTACCTGTGTGTTGTGATATGATGTGCTAACCTTTCCAGACTATACAGAATTTTTTCTGACCCATCAGCCTGCAACTGAAGTCTCCTTTGTCCTCTTAAATTCACTGAGCTCGGCTGCTAAATGAGTCTAACAGTATTACAATCTAGAGACCATCCAGCTCCTTGTTGGAGCCTCTAAATAAAACAGATCTCAACAGTCTCTAAAGTTCCTTCCAATTCTAAAGAGTTTTATGAATTAAATTTTGAACTGCATCTTAATTTTCATCCATGCAGGTGTAGAAGACTTTTAAAAATGAAAAGTGGAACAGTTTACATACAGCTCTTCGAGATCTGCCACTTGAAGAACTTCAAATATCAAGACATATGGAAAAGCTGAGAAGAATAAGTTGCATTATTTTTTTGTTCTTTGAAGATTTTAGTGAAATCATTAAATAGTGGTTTGTTTAACCAGTCTGATGTCTTCATGCTTTTACACATGGAAGATTGCTAATTGTGATGCTTTATTTTATGCAATTTAAAGCACCTAATCAGCTACAAAACTGGATGTGTATGCTATCAAGGGAGTTCCTGAATGCATCTGTGTTTAAACCCAGAGAAATTCGTAGTATTTTTAATCTGATTGATGATCCTCCATGCAAATTATGTATTTTGAATAATGCTCTGATATGTGGTGTTAGAAAATACTAAGTTCAACTGGAACCAGTTGTATGATACTTGTAATTTCCTCACATTTGTCTTTTATTATGCAATTAAATTTCTAAAACATCTGCCATTTTGATAACAAGAATCTGGAAGGATTTGGCCACATACTCTTGATAAAAGCTGGAAAATAAAACTCAGATTTTAAAATCTGTGTATTTGGCAGAATCATATCTGTATCAGTTGCTTATTATATAAAGCATTGTTTCAGTGTTGACAATGCTTATGCAAAAGGTGATGTTAGGTACCAACCACTCAAATATCTACTGGTCCTTCTAAAGGAAGAGGTGAAACAATTAGATTGTTCTAGCAAGAGCATCAGATAGCTTTTCATAAGCAAGGAATGTATATCATGAAAACACTGGCATGGTATTTTTGTGAAGGACAAAAACTAAAATTCGTTACTATTTTTTGTATATGAAGTAATTGATTTGCTGACTAAATGCTGTAGGAAACTGCACAAGTATGGAGATTAATTTTCATTGTGTTATTTGAGAGGTTTCCCTGAGATAAGTTAAATTGATACTTTTGGCTGAAGCTGCTCTGGAGGATCAAGTTCCATTGAATGCATTTTCAGTTAGTTGAGCATTTATTGCACAGGATTGTTTGTTGTTTCTGGGTCATTCAAACGTTTTTCCATCCAACCATCAGTAGTTCTTCCTGTGTCACCTCTCTTTTTTGTTCTGGGGAAGACATTTTACCAGTTTTCCAGTTTTCATTGCCTTATCAAAACCAATCACTTAGTTCTTGGTGTCCACAGCAGAATCACCCTTTCCACTCATTTCAAAAGATTTATTATGTTTTCTTGAATAATTATTGCAGATTGTTTATATAGAGCTCATTTTTAAGGAAGTCATGTGCCATGTGTATGCTGTCTACATTATTGATATTTGATGAAAACTGCTGTCATTATTAGCTTATGGTCAGTGAGTGTTCAGTCACTTGGACCTTCCTCAGTGTCTGTTTGCCTTGTGCAGTTTGGGAGAGAAACTTTGGTTGACCTGTGGTTCAGATTTTCTTAAACAAAATGGATGAGTAAACGAAAAGAATTCAATTGTAGCACATGCTGACTTCTAAGTATTGGGTGATGTATTTTAAACAAGGAAGTTTTTATAACAAAACTGTCTGCTTTTCTTTTCCTGGGGCAGAGAGAGAGAAGAACCCTGGGCAATACATGTTAAATCTCATTTCTTTGGTGTTTTGCTTCTAGAAGGAATCAGAAACTAAAGGTCAGAGTAAAGAATCTTGAGTAATACTGTATTCTGCACAACCTTAAATAAAAGATCTTAAAGCTTTTCTGCAGGCATTATTTATATGCTGGCATGTAGAAAGCAGTTATTTTTTTATGTTGTAGGATATATTAATATTCCACTAAAGACTGTGGCCATAGCCTGTCACAGCAGAATTTTCTTACAGACCATTTAGAAATTTTTGTGTTGGGCAAATTTATACCTAATTGTTCTCTTTTTGTTTTCATTAATGTTGATTTTTGGAGTTTGTGGACTTATTTTGTCTAGTTGCATCCTGTATTTTTTTTGATGTATGCTTCATATGTCCTTAATAAAAAAAAAAAAAAATTGGTAAGTATATTTTATGATTACATTGAATGATTTTTGCTTTTAATAAAATGTTTACTCCAGTTTTAATGTAGGTCAAAAGGACAGTTCTCAGTTCTTCAATGAAGCCAGGCATGTCATCTCCTTTGAACACGTTTTTATGCATGATTTTGGCTCTATTTTTTCCCTATTAATTCCATGCTAAAAGGGAAAGTATGTTGACTGGTATTTCGTATTAGTTTACAGACATTATGCAGAGAGTTCTTTGCTATGGTCCTTTGAGTTTTGGATCACTGTTGTAGCTCTAAGACAGCTAATTAAAATTTTGCATTCAGTCAATTCATTGACCCAAATTAACCTTGTAAAGTTGATGTTTCCTTTTTGCACCAAATTGAAGAAAAAAAAAAGTGGAAAATGTTTATCTGTGAAACACTTACTTTGAGGGAGGTGAATATAGTTGTGCCTGCAAGGTGCTATAAAGTTATTGTGTTTATTCAAGTAAAAATGTGCTGGTTTCTTGAGGGGTTATTAACTCTTCAAACAGTTATAACACAGAGGCTGAGGTTTTTCTGACAACCACAAGGATAATTATGATTATATGTGTTATATGTATATCTGCATTAAAGTCTGGGCAAATTTATCTTCATATTAAGAAAACTGAATGCTCAGATTACATGTGTGGGCTGTAATCAGGCCAAAATAAGATCAAGCCCATGATCAAACCAGTAGCTTTTCAGCAACCAGTTCTCCATTTCTAAGCAATTTTCAAGCAGCATTGCTCAATTGCATATGTTATGAATCTAATGTAAGTAAACTACATTTCATACTTTAGTTCACTAAGTCCTCAATGAAATGCATTTAAGTCAAAAAAGCTATTTTCTCAAAGTTTGTGAATATAGTGGTTTCTTTATGAAGAAAGTTGTCTCATAGTGACGGTGTGGTAGCCTTGAAGATGTAACCTTCAAATGTTTTGCTCATAAATAATGTAATTAAGAATTAATTCTTTTGACTGAAGAAAAATCACCTGTGGGTCTGTTACTTACAGCCTCTTGTGACTTTTTCGTTTTGACCTTGTCATGATATTCTAGCAACAAACTGAAGTCCTTGTTTTCCCCTCTTGATATTGTTGAGTTGGAATGTGAGTGCTTAATATTTTTTAAAATGTGTATATTTGAATTACTTGTGTGTTTGCTGCCTGAAATGAGGATCAAATTTTGTATATCAGTTACTCAGGTTTTCAGATGAGATTTGTGTCTTCCCACCTAATCTTTTTGGAAAGACTTCACTACTTCTTGGAGCTAGCAAGTTGATGGCACATAACATCATTTCCCAGGATATTTAATGAAATCCAGTGCATTTGTTAGATATAATTTAAGTGGCTTCTTTTCCCTGTCACAATCCTTTGCACCTTGGAATGTCTCTTACTCTTGATGGCTGGTGTATAATCAACTTCTAAGTTGTTGGCTGACGAAGAAAAAGCAGAAGACACTTCTACAGAGGAGATGCAAAAGTAAGTTCCACATTTTAACTGTGAATAGTAACGTGCAACGTGCAGGACAGGTTGATAATCCTGCTTTATCTGACACAGTGAAGCTTTTTTACTGATTCCTGAAAGTGCAGCTTGAGGAACAAGAGCATTAGGGCACATCCAACTTTACTGGCTCCAGAAGATAACCAAGAGCTTTAGTTTTCCCTAGAGCTCAGAATTCCCAGAAGGAGCCTGAGGCAGTATGGAAGGGAAGCATATGGGAAGTATGGTAGGGAAGCATATTTTCTATTTGTGTGACTTTTCACTCTATTTTATTTCCCAGATAACAAATACTGGATGCCCCCTTGAGTCCATAGAAAGGCCAGTTGTCCTAGAGGAGACAAGTGTTTGTGTGATGTTTCTTGATGGAACCAAAAAGCAGCTCTTAACACATGACATGTATGTCAGGTTTATGTTAGTATGTAAGATGTGCCTTAGTGTTAAATACAGACATTTTATTAATCTCTGCTAAAAATGAAGTTTTTTCAGTTCTTTTGAAGAATCATGTAATGCAGCTTCTAACAAACATCCTTTAAATGATATCTGGTTGCTTTTTGGTGACCTCTGAGATCACAGGCCAGTAAGTACCACAGCAGAAAAATGCCAAGGCAGGCTGTGTCATCTGCTCCAAGGCTCATAATGACTTGGCCTTTCTTGAGGAGAAACGGTGACAAAGCTTCTTAAAATGAGTTACAAGAGAAACTTGAATGCATAGAACTTGTTTAGAAACCTGCTTGGAACTTTGTATTGATTTGATTTAAGCTAGTAAGGCAATCTTACTAAAGCAGAGTGTAGGTTTCAATATACTAAAACTTATTTGTATGTGATAAAACAAATCTGTTGTTCTCTGGGTTCTTCAGAAGGCAGTCTTGATGTGAAAGGAAATGAAAGCACAACCTGTATTTAAAATACAGTAAATGTACCAAAGTTTTCCTAGTAAAAGTAATGCAGGTTACTTCCAGATGGGAATGTCCAGAACTCTCCTCAGTTTTACTCAGTGAAGTGAATTCTAACTGCAAAGGGAAGGGAGGAAGCTTTATTTCCCGGAGTATATTTAAAATACTAGTGAGGATGTAGTGCCAGTATCAAACCAGAGGTTAGAAGATGTTTGAAAGATGAGCCTGGGACCTAAATTTCAAACCTTTAATGGATATTAAAAATAATACTGAAAATTATGAACTAAGTAAAAGTACAGTATAAAACTAAAACATACTAAATTTAGGATTTTAAAATAATTTTTCAGTTCATCCTTGACTGTTTCATAGTGATTTCTTTGCCCTGGGGGGTTTTAAAGCTCTCCTAGTTTCTCCTCTAGGTATTCTGGTGCTCTTTCACTTGTTTAATCTGCCTTTTCTCTCAAATTGGGGAATTAATGAACACAACAGAATTCAAAGTAATTTTTGCAGATACATGCAGAGCCATCAGGCTGAAAAAAACACCAGTGGCAGCAGCAGAGAACAGCATGGCCAGTTTAAGCCATTCACTTTCTCCTGAATGGGAAATGACAGCCTAAGAAATACAGCTTTTGGAATAGTCTGTAGGGAATTGTAAACAAATTCCTACTTTGCCAGGGGTGGAAAGCATTTCCATAAGAGGAATAAACACAGTAAGCTTCCAGTGTACCAAACAGCTGCAAGTAATGAAGCTATTGGATCAGTTCCTTTGGAAACTGCTTACTATGGCTGGATCTCCAGAGATATTATTAGTTGTGTTTATTTCAATTAACTCCTGCCTCTGAAGGTAGAAGCCTTTTTTTTTAGTATGACCTGTACATCCTTCAGTGTAAAGGCTTAAATGTTAAAATACAACTTTATAATTGGCATGCATGTGATGTATGTGTTTAGATCTATGCAAATTCAACATACTGGGTTCATCCAAGCATGTTGCAATAGGGGTACCCCATTGCAATTATAGAAGACTAATTTTTAATACAAATTCTGAAAATTCAAATGTTATTGTGTAGGATTTTAAGAAGTAGAAAACTAGTCTGCTAATAGTTCTGCTAGGAACATATTAATTGCTCACAATTTAATTTTAAATTATTTTTATATTAACTCTTATTGCCAAGTAAACTTGGGATGGAGTAGAGGGAGTAAAAATGAATCCCAGTACTGTGAGTAATTAGGAAGAATTCAGCCTTAAAGGAAAACTTCAGAAACACTGAACTTGATAGATAAATGGTGGCAGCATAGAAGTCAGGTGAAGCCTTAGCTGTGCTGGACTTCCTGCATTCCCATTACTTTTCTTAGTGTACACATACACACACTGTTGTTTATGTGCAACTATAATGAAAGCATAACTTGGTTTTCTTTTCCCTGATGTACATGATCAGAGTAATAAAAAACAAAGGGGATCTTGTTTTTTATCACATTAAAAATGGGTAGAGTTCAGCAGCAATCTTTAGGCTGTTTTGAGCATAAAGTTGTCTAAACAGGTTGTTCTAAAATTGCCATTATACTTGAATTAAAACATCTTGCTAATCCAAGCACACTTCTGACTAGGTGAGCTACTCAATGGAAGGAAATGGGATTTGATCCCCACTCTCCACAAAAGCAGGGGAGATGTGCACTAAGGAAGTGGGGCTCCCTGGAGGGCTCTGGGAAGCACCATTCCTGTCCAGGACAGCTGTGCCTCTCAAACTGTTGCTATGCTTGTGCACTTCCACCGGGATAAAGTTGGCCCTTCCTAGTACAGTTGAGTCATAGATATTGGTGTTTATGTGAAAGTTTATTCATGGTTGAAATGAAACAAAAGAAAAAAGAATTCTGCATAAAAGCAGACCTCTTTTCCTGACTTCCAGTTATCACAGAGTGATTTAAGAGCACTAGGGAACTGCTGTTCAGCAGTGGTATCTTAGAAGCTTTTAACATATTAGTGCTCTTAATTGCCATTTGTATTTTGGCAGTAATAAAAATATATCTGTTGTCTTCTCACATAACTTATTGTTTAAATTAATGTGTTCTTTAATGCGTTTACAAAGTCCTTACAAACATGTCGGTTCTTTTCATCAAAATATAATGTTTGAGAGAGCCTACAATCCACTTGCACTTTTATGAGAATTTTTTGGTCACATCCCTTATATGTACGTTGTCCCTGTATGTAAACATACAGGGAACAAGGAGAGGGAACCTTAAAAGTCAGTCTCTTGCTTATGCCTAGTTAGAGTGGGTAAAATATATCCACTCTGAACTGACTCCCTGCAATAACAGCCATATTCTCTTCCTTATAGGTGATGCTAAAGCTGATAGGAATTCTGAACAAATCTCCAGAGAAAATACAAAGCAGCAAAGAAAGAGTGTCATTGGATTATCAAGATGCCTCATTGCAGTAAAAGATCAATAAGAAGCAGCAGCAAATGGGAACTTTGGTGTGAGTGGAATATAGAACATGTACAAGCAAAATGCTTCTATTTTAGGTCTTTTAGTTAATGAGAGTTTAGTTAATGATAGTAGACATCTCTATCAAGAAACATGAGATTCTGTGCAGTGTCTGACAAAACTGTTACCAGTCACTTCACAGCACAAAGATTTACCTGACTGTAAACTGATATTCTTGAGTATAATGTACACCAATTAGTTAAAGATCAATAACTGACAAAGTTCACTTGGTCCTAACCTAGTTCCTGTCATCAAGTGAAATATATATCATTGCAATATCTGCTTCAGGGGGGTAAAAGCACTTTCTGCACCTCACCTATATTATCCACTGAGGTCCCTTATCTTTCATTTACTGTGCTGAACATGCAGAGCAGGAAATGTTTATGCTTACTGGAAATCCAGAGAAAAACCAACAAATACATGGGTATAAAAGAAAAAAAAATAGTTCCTCCACTGTGCCAGCAGGCAGAATACTCTGATTGTAGAGGTCATGTCACAGAAACATTGATTAGGCTCTTCCACACCGTGTCCAGTGGAGCTCTAGAGGAAGTTACTGAATCTGAAAACAGCTTAAAAAAAGCAGATTCATCTGTTTAGGTTTCAAAAGTGTGTCCTTTAAAATTCCAGTGGGTTCTGCATCAGATGCTTATATTTTCATTATTCTCATCATCAGCAAGTTCTGTGTTGCAAATTGTGCAGGACTTGACAAGCTAAAAGGTAAAAGTTGATCCAAAAAAAGTTCACAGAATTCTTTTGTTCCACACATTCACATTGTGTGAATAAACTGAATTGACTAGGAGCATGGGTGTGGAAAGGGTCTCCATGCAGGTGCTGAGCTGGAACAAAGGCATGAGCAGCCCTTGCACTGCCTGGGAAAGGCTCTGCCTGCACCTGCTGTTAAGGTGAAGCAGACAAGCCCTTGCTCTCTGTGTAGATGGATAGCTACAGTAGTTGCCTATTAAACCATAGCTTATTAGTATTTTCATGCTTTTATGGACTGTTCTAGTATGTGATGGGGTAAATGAATTGCAGGGTTAGCCAATGCCAGCTGTGAAATGGAGGCATGCTTAACCAGATGTGATATGAGAGATTAGAGCTGGAGTCCCTACAGGCGATCCAGACAGCGATTTCTCCTGTTACTACAGAAGCCAGAGGGTTGTTTGAGGTTTTGTTGTTGTTGTTGGGGTTTTTTTAAAACACTACAACATACTTTTCAAATTATGGGTGAAAATTTGGATAAAACTCCCTGAGCTTCAACAAACTCAGTAATGACCTAAGACAGCTTGGTTTACTGTAGCTGTGGTGGTAATGGAGTTTGTAACCATTACAAGAAGATGTTACTGAAACTGAAAATAGGAGTAATTGGACCATCTTTGGATATTAAAAAGCTCTTTGCAAAAGGGCAAAGACAACAACTGTAAAATATTCTGGTATTCCTAAAATGGAGTTTGAGAGTCTTCTTGTCAATGAGATATGATAGGTGTATTAAATATGCTACAGAATATATGAAAAATTTGTTTTTATCTGCTACAGTTTTTCTCCTTAATTTCAGCTGTATGCATGCTACTGCAGCTTCAAAACATCTGGATACTGTGATTTTTTTCTTTTCTGCACCTGCAAGTCTAAGTACACACATAAACAAAAAAGAAATTAAATCTTTCACAAAGCCAAAGAGAAAGAAAAAACCCAACCAGCCATGAAGCTCAGGGGAGCAGTATGACAAGTGCTGAGCTGTAAACAAGCTTGAGAGGGATTTAATTCTTATGACAAGCGCCAGTGGTAGTATCTCACATGGACTCAGCATATGCACACATTTCAGAGGAGAAATCACAGAGGACTTAATGCAAATATAAAAAACCTCAGAGTACATCAGCCTATAGTGTTCTAAAAATAGCATCAAAAATCAGGATGAGCTAGGGTTGTAATTATCTTGATTTTTCAGATTTTTGCCACTTGTAGGAGGGTTTGTGGCTTATGCTCACACTATAATTAGATTTTATAACATAAAAAATACAAACTCTTTAGGGTAGGGATTGGTTCATATATTTGTAGGGAGAATACAGCAAGACCTCATTGGGTGGTATTTGCAGGGTAATAGTACAATACAGCCTGAGTAATAGTTGCTGTTCTAAGTTTTAAAGAATCTTATTTTAGGTCATAAGCTTTTTGTTGTTGTTTGTTAAGGAAAGAGAAATAAGATGTAATTTCATATCCAAATTAAATTTTAAAAGCCTCTGTTGTACATTTCTTGCCTAATTGCAGTCAGGTCCTTTCTCTTTCAAATAGGCTTGTAACTGCCTCATTTCTCTAGCAGCATTCTGAAAAGTACACACTGCAAACCATCCCCTGCAGTCTGTACTTAAGCAGATTTCCCCGTGGCAGTTGATGAGTTAGTGCTGCAAGATGTAGCCTGTTTTCACTTAACCTTCAGACAGCTTTGGGATGAGTAGCACGTGCTCCCTGTGCTCCAGCCACTGGATAGGTTTGACTCATTTAAGAAATTAGATTAGTGTTCTATTCACCTGAGGTCTTCAATCCAATGTATTCTTTTCTGCTTTCCTTGGTCTGCAATGAATTAATTTAGAGGTTAAATTTACTAGCAAAGGGTTAATAATCCCTGGAGATCTGCAGACTTAGCCAAGTAAGTTAGCTAAAAAACTGGTTTAACCGTAGTTTAGATTTCATTGCAGAAGGTGGACTCTAGGAGGAGAATCTCTCTTGGATTCAGTCTTTCTTGCTCACTTAGATCATTGGCATTGGAAAAACACATTAGTTTACAAAAATTCTATTATGTTTTAAATATGCTGAATTTAAAATGCCAGTTTACAACACTGATACTTCTGGATTCAAATGTGACATTTTATGTATGTGTGCTAATTACCTTTCATTTGTATGATGTAAATGCTCGGTTTCTTAACCTGTTTCTGGATATGTGTTTTGGACATCACCTTTGTTGCAAATAATTGAACATGGCCTTGTATTTGCAATTGTTGAGAATAACCTTCAAAATAACAATTAACAGGCTTGGCTTCACCAGTGGAGTAGTTTATGACCTTTAGCATAGAAAGTAAAGCTAGTCTTTCCTTCTCTCACAACCACATGAACATCAACTGTTCTAAAATATCTTTTATTATTATTTTTATTTCTATACATTTTCTTTTAAGGTCAAGTGAGCATCAGGAGCTCGTTTTGTTCTGAAGTGAGTATTCCAACCGTTTGCAAAACTGTAAATAAGCATTGTGTCTTCTAGGAACTTGTAATTATTTACTTTACTGATTGAAAATTACCTGGATAGATCAATGAATAAAACACAATATCAGAATCCCTTTTTACCAAGTGACTAGAAAGAAAATCCTTTATTACCAGAGCAAACGGAAACTGTCTGAACTGTCCATTATTTACTGAAGTTTTGAGAATCATATCTATAGTTTCAAATACTGAAGTAAGTTAATCAAGCATTAAAACCCAAGGATCTCTGAAACTTGAAATCCAAGTCCTGCTGTAGTTTGGATCCTGTAGTGTTTATTTTCTGTTTGAATATTAAGTATAGTGCTTCATATTGCAGAAAGCCACGTAGTTCTTTGCACAAAATTCTGTAACTTTGGAGAGCACTTGTGTCAAGACAACATGTTTCAGAGCAGTGGGGAGAATTTCTATAAATAAGGCAAATATCTCTTTTTAAGGAGGGTCTCAATTTTTTTTTGATAATTTACAGAAATTAACTTCATTGAACATTATTGTATGTTCTGTTATTGAACCTAGCTCACACTTCTAGTGGGGTAACTAAAGCAAGTGAATAGCCAGCTGCCTTTAGCTTACAATTTAAATCTTGTTTATGCTGCATTTAAGTGAGACAGTACTTTTAGTCCTTTGATTGTGCATTCAGAAGGTTGAAAATGCTACATTTTCTGGATTTCTTGTAATAAAAGCCAGGCATTAATTCTGGATGATGAAGACGAGTTAGAATCAGAATACAAAATTATCCTGAACCATTGACTGAGTTTAAACCTTGCTCCATTAATTTCAACCTTCTGTGGATGCACAGGCCAAACATCAGTAATGTGCAAAATTTGTTAAAGGCTTTACTCTTCTAATTCCCACTGGGATATTTTAATGTTGACAGCTGTTAAAATTCTCAAACTGGAGCTTCACATCGGTATGCTCTTCCTCACAGACACCTGTAATGGGATTCATCTGTTTTCTTTGTTATTCCCTTTGCTCATTTAAATGTGATGTGTATTTCTCATCACACCATTGGATTAGTTCTATATAAATTACTAAAATACACAGATACATGAACACATATACATTTGTCCCACAAGAACTGAGCGTGGTATTTCGGGTTTGAATAAAAAGATGCACAAGGATAAATACAGCACTATAATCCTCATGCTTTCTTTAAAACAAAAGACATTTTTTATTATGTGGCCAGTAAGGTGTGGCCTCTTGAAGCTCCTCCTGAGATTTTCATCTTCTCTGTTCCCTCATCACTTAGCTATGTTCTAGGAGTGGAGAAATTAATTCCATTTATACTTCTGCTGCTTTACTACCAGTCACGGGCTCCTCCCCTGCCCCTCCAGATCCTCTCTTCTGTTTCCTGTTAGTTGGAATCACAGCTTTGCTAATTTTATTTTCCTGGAGGGTTTAGCCAGATATTGGGTGAGTATTGTATTGCTTCAGGGACTGCTAATTCCAGGGCCTTTGTTCTGCAAATTATGTGTAAATAGATGTGTTAATGGGTGTTTTAACCTGATGTCTGATCGAGATTCCTATTGAACCAGTCTTGTCTGCCTTGGTTCATCTGCAGTGTAGGCAGCTCAGAGTGCCAGCCTTGCATTTGCACGAGTGAACTCAAAATAGCTCGGATGCAATGGCTGCTAAAGCCGAGGGAGGGGTGGCTGAACTGTTCCAGACAGCTGGGAAGCCGTACAAAATTGTCTGCTGCCACAGGCCAGGTTGGATGGGGCTTTGAGCAACCTGGTTTAATGGAAGGTGTTCATGCCCGTGCAGGCAGGGGTTGGAGCTAGATGATCCATAAGGTTCCTTCCTACCCAACCCATTCTATGATTCTATGATAATATTTGATTTTACAGCCTGTATATGAAGTTGGCAGGCTGCTTTCTCGTCAGTCAAGGCTGGCTTTTTGTGATGAAGTGATACTTAATCACTTAGATGTTGACAAGGATGGGGGTAGACTTTGGTAGTTTAGTGATTGATCTAGTGGTCTTGTGAGAAAAAAACAGTAATGCAAAGAAAAGATGCAGAAGATGTAATCTGAACAAAATCAGTTCTAGTCTGCCCTGGCTTTTTATTTTAGCTACTTAGGGAACTAGGAATTACACACTGCTATTTTAACTGTGCAACTTTGGCCTTTTAATCCCAACCTTTATTTTCATTTTTCACTTCTACTACAGCTGCATGCAGAAGCCCCACCCAGTAGAATGGTATAAATATGGTATACCTTTTTCTTACCTAGTTAACAAAAAATCCTGTAAAAAGTTGACAGTGGGAGATTGGAGAAAGGAAGGATATTAATAGATCCAAGTCTGAAATACGGAGAATAAGCAACTTTCTAAAATTAGTCCTCAATTAAAATCAGATTAAGCAGAGAATATATAGTACTTTTAGTAGAAACAAAGTATTTCCTTAATTTCTATTCCAGTGTTTTCAAGGCTGTTCCTGAGCAAGTGACCAAGTGTGATACTCAAAATACAGGGAAAAGCATCAGTCATATAGAACAGAAGATTTACTTTGGAAGAGCACAGATAACCTAAGTGTTACAAAAAAAAAAAAAAATCCCTACAACATAGTTTGCATGAATAATGAAGGTAGGTTTTGAATCTTGTTATTATTTTCGATGGTGTCAAACTCATATTTGCATATTTGAATAGCATGATTTTGACGTCTCATCCGAAGACTTTTCCTGACATAACTTAAAAGCAGAGAGTGCACAGTTTCTAATAATAAAAATCCTTGCTCTTTTTTAACATAGGCATGTACTAGTATAAAGATGCTACCTGTGTATCAAGGATAAAGAATAATGTTGTCTTGTTATAATGTGTCAAAATATCCTTTAATGAGGAAAGGTATATAAAATGTACAAAGCAGGATAAACCAGCTACTAGTAACTTCATTACTGTCTGTCAAAAAATGACAGTCCTATCAGTAAATGAATGAGCTAGAAGGGATAAATGGACAGGTTATAGAAATTGCTTTCACAGTGATCTCTGAACACAGAAGATGCAGTTTTAAGCTTTCAAATTTCAGTGCAGTCATTTTGGCAATAGGAACGTATGAATGTGTCAGTTGTCAAAAAATGTTTTACTCTTTATATTCCATAATTAATCTTTGTAGTATTTTTTAAATTTTAAATACCTGGTGTGAAATATCAGTGAATTCTACCCTTTAAAACTGTGTAGCCACTAGCGTTATTATGGGCTGTAGAATTCAACCTACTAATTATACTTCTAGCAAGTATAGTTGTTGAGGTTTTGGCCTTTCAGAATTAATGGACCTCTTTGTCTTGCTTGAGGCATATCAGAGCTTAATACCATGAACACAATGCTGACCTGACCTTTGGTTCCAGCACATATAATTCTGGGACATAATATTTTTGAGGCTCATTCCAATAATAAATTACAGTTTTAATGATGGCTCTGCTAACATATGGCAAACAGAAAACACTTCTCATAAAGTAAACAACATAGCTTCCATTAAACCTCTTTAATAACTAAACCCAGTAAATTGTTAACCACCAAAGAGTGTATTTGTTGTACTTTGTTTAGTTATTTAACACCTGCCTCCTTCCTGGTTTAAGGTATAATCAGCTTTAGGAATACTATTG
The DNA here is from genome assembly GCA_013398175.1 of Climacteris rufus. NCBI lineage: Eukaryota > Metazoa > Chordata > Aves > Passeriformes > Climacteridae > Climacteris > Climacteris rufus. Next base: position 3,240,053 of record VZRZ01006012.1, on the reverse strand, counting down.
CTAATCAGTTTATCAAATCTTAAATCATATATACAGTTCCTGCTACTTTAAAACTGTACTGCTGATGCTTCTTTAAAGCTGCATGTGATGTTTACCTGAGCAGTGAAAGGAGACTGTATTTCTCATAAATTAATTTATGAATATTTATATACCAGATGGTTTTTCAAGTGCTAGCCAAAACTGATTGTATTTAAACCAGAGCAATTGAGAAAGATTGAAGAAACTCATGGAAATATCCATGATGGAGTAGTACGTTTGTGACTTCTAACAGCCAAATTATTTATGCATTTGGAAGTACATTCTTGAGCTTCACATTCTGGATTGTGCATTTGATCCTGTAGATAGCCTGTGCTTTTAAGAGCATTCTTACTGCTGTATCTAGCATGAGATTAGCAAAGGCTGAAAGTACAGTGACGGCACTAACACGAGTATCTGTCCACAGTGGCCCTCAGAAGTCAGACCCTGACCGTGCACACTTTGAAAGGCAAAGTCTGAGACGTGGGGGAAGAGGGAGCAGGGGAAAGGTGATGAAAGGTTTGCTGTAAAAGGTGCATTCCATCCTCCTCTTAGTTGTGTCAATTTTAATGCAGTTTAAATTAGCTACATTTGAGTACATTTATTTTGATGCATTTGTCCAAGCACTTTGTTAGTTCCCGAGTAGCATTTGCTTACAGACTGAATTTTGGTGCCATCATCTGTTGGCCGTGTACAATTGCAGCCTGGACAGATGGGGATCCTGAAACACTTCTTGTATTGTTTGTTTCGCATCCAGCTTCATTTCTTGTGTTCACACCTTAGCTATTGTGGTTTACAAAAACAAACACACATAGAAGTCTATGCAGTGGAGCAGCCATTGTCTACTGGGCTGGATGTCTTCTGTGACTGTTGGCAAAACAGGCTTTTTACAGGGAAATAAACTAGACAGTATGAACTCGAGAACTGCATCCATAAAGCTGATTTTAGCCACTATATGTCAAAAACTACAGGTGGTCCTGAGATTTGGCATCAATAGTGTGTATTGTACTTCTTCTGTTTGGGAACTTCTGCTCTTTGTTTCATTAAAGAGTTTGACCTGCATGAGCAAAACTATTTGAAAGTAGTTAATAGTAACTTAATTCTGCTCTAGAAACTAGAACTGAAACTCCAGTTCAGTTTTATGGGAGTAAAGTATCTTGCCAGTATTGTGTGTTCTCTTCAATACTAGCTTCTGCAGAAAGATGATTGGTTTCCTTGCTTTACCAAAGTGGTGTCTGTATATCCAGCAGATCATCCAGAGACAAGATTTAACATGCTTCTTACTTGCTGGTAGTAGTAACACTGTAATTGGGCTTTTCTAGCTGTGAGGTGGTATAGTAGTAAGGATCCTGTCCACATTTGAGGCTTGTTATCATTAGGTGAAAAACTTCTCTTCATTTGTACCCTCAGCCTCCATTTATTAATTTCTATCCAAGTCCAACAAGAGAAATAAGTTTGAAGATGCTGGAGAGATGTCTGGAGTAAGAGTCATGCTTGTCACAATGAAGAATGAGCCTTGGCTACACCTCAGGGCTACGTGCCTGATGTTTGTGGATGAAAATCATTGCCCAAAGATGTCTGTCTGAGTTGATCTTTTTCCATTACCAGCCAGTGCAGAGAGCTGCTGACATGATGTCACCCTGAGGTGGATGTTTCTAACTGGCAGGCACACCTGCCTTCTATCCATCACCAGTAACAGGATTTTGGGAGATGCTACAGTCTGAGCTTTGCTAAGATGGATCCCACACAATACAGCCTTACTGTCACTACATTTCTGTTACAGAGAAAGAAACTCCGTCATGAATATTTACAAAAGGTTGTCAATTGAAAATTAATTACCTGGAAAATCCCTGAGCAACATACTGGAAACTGGCCCAGCTCTGAGCAGAGTGTCAGACCAGACAAGTGCCAGAGTCCGGTGCACCCTCAGCTTGTGTTGCTGGGTTTAAAGCAGGTACCCTCTCTCAAGGGTGAGAATCAAAGAGAGAGTTTTCTCCTGTAATGTGTGCAGGATTTCTGTGTGCTGTGTTTGATCCTTAGCAACCAAACAGATATATAACATTTATAACTCAATGACAGATCTGTGCTGCACAGTAAGCTGCCCAGGTGGACTCAAAACTTGTCACTGATTTTTGCACTCTCTTAATCTTCCTGTTTATTCTGTGCTTCATTAAAGTCAATCTCTGCTGGACAGACTGTCACTCAGGCTAGGCCAGTCCTGCTGTCTGCACTCTCTGGGGATCACCCTTCATCCTGATAAATGGTCTATTAGGAGAGCACGTGTCAGAGAGAAACCCTTCATGAAGCTAAATAGATTAGAGCCTCTTCCCTCTGAACAGTCTCAGTGGAATGGGGTAGGCGTGATCATTAAAGCGGATTTAGAATGAGAAGACACAATTCCTCAGGACAGGAAATTGCTCTGAGTTTAGAAAGGTACAGATTTGTTCTAGTAAATGTATAAAGTCAGAGCTCTCACCATTAGCACTCGCCACCAGAACGGATGCAGTGTGATGGTCTGGAAGTCGCTGAACTTTCTTATGGTGCCCCCTTGGGAATTGGACAGATCCAGCCTTGCTCTGTGGTTTTGTAGTATCTTTCTATACCTACTGCAATTCCCAGCATGAAACAGCTGGACTGCTTCTATTCTTGCAGTGCAGTTTAGCCACTGAAGGTACGTTAGTAGGACCAGTATAATGACCAGCAAATCTCCAGTAAAGGGAAGGGATTTCTGGTTCTTAGAGACATCCCATCCCCCAGCTGTGGCATTGTGAGTCATTGCTGCTCTGTCCTTGGCACTGTAAACACATCATGGTAACAGCAAGGCCAAAAAATCCCTTGCAAAAGAAAAAACCTTTGAAACCCTCTGTTTACAAGTGTGACTCAGTATGAGGCATCACACACCTAAATGCCTCTGGTCCACGTTCTGGTGCTGCCCCTTCCCCAGTGCAGATTTCCTCAGGTGGGACATGGGGAGGGGACAAAGGGGCTCAGGTTGCTCCTGTTTGTTTCTTTGTGGAGTTTGGGTAGTGGTAGGGACTGGTGGGTGAGCTCAGTTGTTCTGTGAAGTTGGTGGATGTTTAACAGAGGTTGGCTCTGTTCTGCAGACTCTCAGAAGCAGCTTCAAGCTCTCAAAGCTCTTTTTTTAAGATTACTTCTTCAATAATTTTATCCCCTTCACTTTCATCTTCCCTTTCTCCGCATTACTGGGTGGAGGTGAAGGGAAAATGGCTTCAGAGCTTTGCCCCACAGCTCTGTGTCCTGTGCAGCCGTTTCCATTGGCAGCACAAGTCTCCACAGCTCTGGTCTTGAGCTTATTCACTCTCGGGGGATGTTTGGTGTTGCAGGGACGCCTGTGGGAAAGGGAAAGCCTGTGTAAGGAGTAGGCAGGCAAGATCTTGGTGCTTCTTTTTTGTTGCTTGAAGGAACATGCAGAAGCTCTGATTTTCACCCTTGTTGGAGCCAGTCCAACAGAAATATCTCGGTTCTGTTGGCACCAAAGAGAGTGGCAGATCCTCATTGGTGGCATTTTGCACCAAAATGGGGAGGGAATGCTGCCAGAAGACTCTAGTGTGTGAAGAGTGGCTATCACCCAGGGAGAGGATAGAAAAAGATTATGCTGAGGAAGCTAGTTTTATATGAATTAAGGGAAGATAAGATCACATTTTCCAGCAGAGCATCTTTCAGGAAAATAAATCAAATAAAATAACAAAAAAAGTTATAAAGGGCAAATTCAACATTCATTTAAATGGAGGACAAAGGAAATATTGTAGACTTTTTAATAATAGCAATAAAACCCTACAAATATCATAACAATATGCATGTTGAAAACTCGTGTAATCACATGCCGTTATTGTTCTTAAACTGCATCTTGGTTTTTGCAACAGTAATATATTCTCTGTCTGCCTGGGAAGATTTGGTAGACAATGACTGCAATGATGGTACAAAAGTTGAAAGAGGTAATGTGGGGGAGTTCTGGAAGACTCTTTTCAGCTCTCTCTTTTGTTGTCATTTATTTAAATGCAAATCTTGCAGGAAAAAAAATGTCCAAAATCTGATAAATATTCAATAGCCTTGGTGCATTCATGACTGTGAGGCTGAAGTTATGGAAATGGTGAGTCATACAGAAACTTGTCCAGGGAAACAAGGCACTTCTGTTAAAAGAAGAGCAGGGTACAACAAACTCTTAAATTAAGCCAAGGCCTAGGGTGTATTTTAGTGTCTTCTAAAAGTGAATTTTAAAAGTAATCTTTTAAAAATATACTATGTAAGAAAATAGTCACTTTTGTCATCTTCAGGCAGAGCCAGGCAGTTCTGCTTTCAGACAGCTGTAATCAGTGCAGCCCTCTGCTCTCAGATCCAGCAGGACAAGTGCTGGACTGTGATGTTACTGTGGGAAAAGCAGGTGGTTGTGAGTCTGAGACCCGGCCACCACACACCACTGGAGTCACAGGGGAGGGTGGAGAGGGTGGTGTCCAGGAATGTGGTTCTGCTGTGGATGTGCTGGTTCAGGTTCTAGTTTGTGCCAGCAGAAGAGCCCTCCCCAGGCTGGGATCCTCTCCCAGGACTGGACACGGTCTGATGCAAACAGGTGCAAATCTCATTTTCCCTTTCTGTCCCTTGGTACATCAGTGTTTGTACGCTGTGACTTTCACTCCCTGCGCAACGTGCACCAAAACTGTGGCCTGGGGATACCCCTCCTTTCCTCAGTCAGTGCTCAGTCAGTCCTGAAGAGCCTATGAGAGACAGCTCCTCCACCTGAACAACATTATGGAATGCTATAAATATGTTAATTCTCGAATTTATTAAGGTTAAAACTTACTTGACCTATTTTAAAAATGTCGCTGTTTCCAGGGTGTCAACAATAAAAAAATACCTGAAAGAGACCTACAGAAAGGCTTGGGTGCATGTCATGAATGTCATGTTATTTCATGGCTTTACATTTAAGCATCTTAATTACTGCATCTCCTACACTTAGAAGATTACCAACTAGAACGGGTTCAAAACTTTGTGTAAATGAAATCTGCAGAGCATAAAAAGAATTCACAGTAAACATATTTTGCTTGTTGGTAGAGATGACACAAAAATGTGTGGTTTGGTATTTGTTGTATACTGGTATTGTGATTCTTGTCTGTTTGTAATGCTTCTGCCATACTTCATTTTGAGTTCATTACAGAGCTTTTCCTTACGGTATGATATGACTAAGCTTATGTTTAACATTATTATTGCATCATTTGCTTGTAAGCTTTGCCTATTTTATTGCTGAATTATACATCTTTAGCAATATTATTTAGAAAATAAATGTCAACAAATGTCTAGGAACTTTTCCTGGTTTTACTCAGATCAATTTAAACTGTTCAAATATTAGATAAAATAAAATACAGCTTAGCAGAATCTATAAATATAACCTTAGCATTCATTTATATTTGACTAGGACTGGCCAGAAAACTATTATTTAGGGAGGGTTTCCATACATTTTGGGATGAAAATAATCTCAATTTTTTTTTCACTGCTTCTTGAGGAAAAGGAGACAAATTCGCTATCTGATGCAGTTGAGAGCAAGGGCATGGAAGGTGGATCTTCTACATTCAAAACTGCTGGTTATTTATAATTATCTATTATTTAAGATACATCTCACTTTATAGTCAACATTTCCACATCCCACTTTGAAGGTACAATTTGTATATTGTTGGTTATTTGTTTTCTTACTTTCAGTCGAGGACAAGGTGCTACAAGGACTCAGGCTTGTGTGCTCAAGCTCCTGGTGTCCAGAGAAGGCTTTGTGCCAGGGGACTCCCTTCTGCACCTTGTGTCTGGCCTGGCTGGATGCCTTTCCCATCCTAGGCTGTGTGCAGAGGAACAGGAGGCTTTGCCACAACTTGCTAAGTCAGCTTGGAAGCCAGGCAAGGTGGGCATGTGCTACCTGGAAGGCAAAGAGAAAAAGTTTTTCAAATGTTGAGTAGAAAAATATTGAAATTCAAAAGAAGAAAGTCCCCGTCCCCCCCCACCCCCAAAAGAAAATAAAAATGTATAGTCCTTCAGGAAGCTGGCACATTACATAACAAGTAGGTAAGAATGAGTTTTTCCTTTCAAGTCAGTTTTAAAAAGAGGAAAATATTTAGAAAGTGAATCTTGCAGTCTAGATAACAGTAATTTTGTTTTGTGCAGCTGCCAGTGAAGAGATGGTGCTGTGGTATTTGTAAGTTGTAATCAATAGACATGAATTATTTAGAAGATGTGATAAAAATGAATGAGTGTTAAACCAGAATTAATCCACTGTATGAGCACTAAAGAATGTGTATGAATTCCTAGCAAATTGATAGGGACATCCATTTGCAATCTCAGTTTACATGCATAAGAAAGGAGTAAGTGAACATTTCATTATATAGTTGTAAATAAAATTTAGCTAAGCTGCATGTACTAACTGTTAAGGATCAAGTAACTTAAGTTAGAACATCTACAGCATATAAAATCAGACACATCCGGCCAGTTGGTGTGAGAATAACAAGTGACTGGATTTCAAATAAATAATAAGCAACTAGAAATCATGTGAAAATGGATTCACCTGACCACCACACTTTAAAACAACCTGCAAAGAAGAGATGAGGCAGTTCAGGAGAAAAGTTTCTATACTGGAGGAGCAATGAAAAATCTCATTTCACACAGATACTCTGTTACTCACACTTCTTGCTTCTTCTGTCTGCAGAAATCAGGTCTCAACAGAGCTCTTGGATCCTGGAGAAACCTGATGAGAGATGTCATTCCAAACCCACTGACAGAGAAGGAAGAGGAGTAATAGTACTCACATGTAAATGAAATGAGGCAAGGCCTGAAAAATGCTTCACAACAAGAGGAAAAATTGAGGCCAGGAATGAGGAGTGCCTGAAAGAGCACTTTGTAGAACAAACACCTGTGGGATGGGAAGAAAATACTAAACAGGTAATGGAGACGAGAGAGAGAGAGTGGAGATTAATTCCTCTGAAAAATACTAGTAAATGTCTAAATAAATATGGAGTCAGAAAACTGTTATTTATAAGCTAAAGCAAAAGGTAATATTGGGGAGTAATGTTTTTATTTTCTTTTTTAAGCCAAAAGGGACATGCATAAAATGGGGATTGAGATCATGACCTTGTCCAAGCAAGTGGCAAAATCCCTCTGACTTCCAGTCAAAATTGAGGCTTTTTACTCAGTTCCTGGTCACTCCTCCCCATGTCACATGAGCTCTCCCTCAGTGTTAGAAGTCAGGACTGGGCCTCCAGTTGCGTGCACAGTTACATGCACATTACTTTCAGGGTCTGCAAGGTGAGCCCCTGGTTTGCAGAGGAAAACCCTTACCTGAGGGACTTTTGAGGAATGTTCCTCTTTGAAGAAATAATTCAAACCACCAGTTGATTCTAAAGCATTATTAGAGACCTGCATCTTTGTGCTGCAGTTATTGGCTTCCTTGTGCATGGAGTGAATTAGTGCCACGTTTCAGCTGGATTTCATCATTGTATTATTCAGTCAGTAGTAAAAGCTATTCATGCCAACACTCTGAAATACCAAATACCAACCTGTTGTGGACGCAATGTCATGTTTCATGGGAGCTGTGGTTGCATTATGAGAGAAAGAAAATGTTTGCATAGTAGGCTGCTTAGCTTTTCTTGGCACTGAACTTTTGGACAAGCAGAAAGAGGTAAAAAGTAAAAAAATCCTGAAAAATCTCTGGATGTGTGGAAATCACAGCAAATTACTAATTACTTAACCATATTATTTGCCTCAAAGGCAAAAACATCCTGTGCTTCTCTTCTGCTGTTATCCTGGAGGAGTCAATCAATTTAACGAAATTGTTAAAGCAAAGAATGAAGCCTACTTGCACAACTCACCACTGGGCACTGAGTATTGCAGAGGCAGAGAAAGCACACTTCTGCTCACCCTGCCTGGTTCTAACCCTGACCCACCACCACCTTGCACTTGCACCTGTGTATTTTGCTGACAGACAAAGTGTGTGCTTATTCTCTTCTTAGAGCATCACTAAAGTTTAAACTCATAAAAGTTCCTTCTCCTATTATTTCCCTACCTTCCTCTCCTGTGACACTTTTAAAACATTTCTTGTCCTATAATAATCAGGAGTAAAAGAAATACATTGGTATTGTTTTCAAACATACATGTTATCTAAAAGTCAAGCCCATGTAAAATGTTTTCCAAATGAACTTTGTTAAAATTTCAGAAGTGTGGGTGGTTGGGAATGAGAATTTCCAGCATATCTAACAGTAGAAATAGAAAATGCTCATCTTAACATATTCTATAAAATTCTGTCGGTCACCCAGTTTCAGGTCATGTGCTTATTGAAGCTCTAAGAACTTAGTGCTTTAATTACAGTAAAAGAAAAGTTGTTCAACAGCAGTGTTTATCTGTTAAGACAGCAAAACGATCACTGGTTCTTCCATGAGTGACAGAAAGATCAAGTTAAAGATCTTCCAAAGGAGGACTTTTTTAGCCATAATGGACAAAAGGAAGGCAAAAAAGACTGACAAAGGTTGTATACAAAGAAACCATTGAATGCAGATTTGCCATAAGGCAAGATAATAGTGCTTGAACGTTATGAACTGCAGAAACTGCATGAACACATTATATTTTAAACACTTAATCTGTTTTACAAACTATGTACATTCTTCTGCTAAATAAGATGAATTGGGATTCAAGAAGCAGCACATCCTGACAAATCTCCTCCTAAAGGCATCCATTAATATAAATCAACAGTAGCAATTTTGTTTGATCATTTATTTGCAAGAATCATTAAGGTTTATTAGCATAATTATTCCCTGTGGGACTTCATGTCACATAAATGAAAAATGGCATTATCAATATTTAAAAGATAAGTACGTAATGTTCAGAGTACTTAAACAGTACTCTGCAGGTGGTGTCCAGCTGTAGCAAATTAGATTAGGCTTGATTTCTAAATTCTAGAGATATAATTTCAGTGCAATTGTTTATTTCAAAACTAGGTTCCTTATTGTGCAAGGCATAAGCACACAGACAAACTCTGTAGTTACTTGTTACTGTACTGTGTAACACTGTTTTCTGATTGCAAGGAAGCAACTTGTCTTAAGATACCAAAGGGGAAGTGAATGTTTCTTCCTGGTGGAAATCCTTTTATAATCTTGTCTTTCTTACTTTTAAGAGCTCTATATGATGCCCTGAAATTTTCTCAGAACACTAAACAAGAGAACTTTCTCCCTCACCTCAGTGGAGACATGGAGAAGGGCCCTGCTTTCCTGCAATAGCACTAAAACCAGAGTCACCTGGTGCCTGTGTAACATCTCTGTGATCATCTTGGTCCTACCCATGAGCCTGGCTTACACTGGCACGTTTGGAAGCAGACACAGGGACTGAGGCACAGCAAAGGCCGTGGGTGAGACTGCACCAGGTGGGCCCTGTGGCAGGAACACTTCACAGACAGAAATCTGGGCTTTGTCTGGCCCACAGCAATCCAGAGCCCATTCACTGCTTCACTGAGGAATGTTTGTTGGAGCACAATACTGCTGTTTTATCGGCAGCAAAATGTATCAGTAACCACTGTGTACTCTTCTCCTCTCTCAAGCCTCTTGAATAAAACATCAGTGATTTTACTAAACATGCCCCAGGACTCCTCCAGACACATCCCCGTGTGGGGCAGGGAAGCAGAGCCTCCACCAGCCTGGGGCTCATCACGGGGCTCTGCCGAGGCTGCCGGGTAGGAGGAAGTGCCAGTGGAAGAGATGGATGCAGGCAGCAGGATGACTTTCACATTGCTCTCAGCCCTTTCTGGGACGGATATTTGTTTTCTGTTATTGCCCTTCAGTTGCCCTTTCTGTTGCTTGGCTTGAGGTTATGGCTATGGATTCGTTTGTTTAATACTCTGTTGTTTGCAAATAACATCTTCCTTAGTTTTCTGCTCTTTGCTAAGCTCCCCTTTGGAGCTCCTCAGCTTTTTAATTATTCACAAAAGCTGAATTGAACTCTTTGGAATTTATTGTGTTTGGTGGTATCTTGCAAGTATGAAAGGGGTTCTGCTTTCCTCTAAGTACATTTCTTGGCTCTCTAGTCTGCACTCAAGTTAGAATATATACTGACACCTGACTTGGTGCTTCCAAGGGAGTAGGCAGTCCCCAGGACACGTCTGCCATCTCACCCTTTTACATAATGTATACATTTTTATGGGTGATGGTATAGGAAGAGTAGTAAAGTTTAGTACTTAACAGTTTTTTTCTCAAAATGTCATTCAGCCTTGGAAATTACAAATTTTCCTCCAGAGGTGTGTGTTCTGATTGGCATTGCAAACAAAACGCTGAAAAACAAACTGTCACCTGGTCAGTGCTTAATGGCAGCCAAAACCACCTGAGGGGACCTGATCATTGGGTGGAGTCCATGAGGCTTTGGTTTTCCCTCTGCCCGTTCAGTTGGGCACTGTGGCAGATGAGCTCATTTGCAGGTTGGTTACTCAAATGCCTCCTCTACACTTTGCACAGGAAAGACAAGGATAGGATAGAGTAGGAAAAATTTTAAGTCTGGTAAATAGGTTTTTTTTAAACCCTTTTAAACCTTTTTAAAAACCTTTTACAAACAGAACTTTCATACTCGTAAACATTTAGATTCTCTCTACTAAAAGTCATCACCATTCCCCTTCCTAAGAACTCAGTCCTTTCGCTTGAATTTATGATCTCTGTTCTCTTTCATGGGGGACAGGAGTTTGATTATGATAGTTAAGTGGATAAAGATCTTGCTGCAAAAACCAGAAGTGTCATTATAGCAGTGTTTTACAACATTCTATATAGAAGAACTATATTTACTCTACCTAGACCATGTGTTTACAAAAAAAACCCTATTAGACGTGAAGCAGAAAGCCTGGTATTCTCAGCAGGAAGCACTTACGTTCTCCCCAGTGTTTGCTAGTTGAATTAAAAGGAGCATGGTGGACGTGGCTCTCTAATTGTTTTCAAATCACCAAATCCTGGCAAAGTGATGCCAAACTCAACAGAAAAGAAAACTCAGTCCTACAACTAAATACTTATTAAATGCATATTTGTCTGATTAGAAACAAATGTATTTTTGTCGAACACATTTGAAGCACTGAGTATTTTTGTTCCTCGTAATACTTTCATTTACAATCCATAATGTCATGAGTAAAAGATCACTTCTGCCTACTGCTGCTATGGGACATGTTTTCCCTACTACTGCAGGATAATTTAAAAAAAAAAATAGTGTTAAGACACTGTTGACAGTGATAGCCCCTTAGCTGCTAAATCTGCTATCCCATCCATCACTAATCTCAAGCAATGCAAGCATTATTTTCTCTGTGACTTATCTAGGTCCTTAGTAGATCAATAGCACAGCTCAGATGTTTCAGACTCTTCCCTGTTAATTCACATTTATCTTTTCATCCAAAGAAGGTAAATTACCTCACAGAGAAGCTGTGTTATCCCCAATAGTGGTTTATAATGTTGCAAAGTCAGCATGACCCACATATCTTATCTCAGCTGGAACGCATTTGTCACTGTCTCATGTTATGATCATCTGGTAAAACGCCCTAGAAAAGAGGTAAACCTGCAAAATGGCTTCACCATTTTCATTTAATGACCTTTTCTGCTGTGTGCTCCTGCATCACCTTCAGCTGAAACTGCTAAATAAAGGGAATTTACTTTTTCCCTTTTATGCTCCATTTGATCATTTTTACCATGAGCATTCCTCAGCAGTCTTCACTTCTGCTGTCAGGAGTTCATCAGTGGGTGCTGATACTCATTTTAAGAACTGACTCACTTATTAAGATACTGTGTTAACCCTGAGAAAGGACTGCTGACTTTAACTCTACATTTGTACAGTTGGCTGCTGATTACATAAAGCTTTTCAGGCCCTAGGAGTGTTTAATGCTCTTAGGAAAAAGGAATGAGAATCAGGTCACTGACCTGTAGCTGTAACCAGGCTGCCGCAAGAAGAAATGCTGTATGGAACAAGAGTTTAATAGCAATTATACAGCTGGGACTGATTCCTTTCCAAAATATAGTAAAATGGATATTTCATTATCTATTATTCTAAAAACTTCATAAATTGTATAATGGAAAGAAAACTTAAATATAAACACACTGGATTTCCAAGGAGTCTGACCCAGCTGGTTGCTAAAACAGTGCATTTTTATTCCTTTTCTTCTGAAGAGCAGAGCAACTCTGCCTGGACTGAACCCTGCTGTGCAAGTGTGAAATTCTTAGGTCTTTCACTGAGAAGGTAGTCAGTGCCATCAAGGAGCTGTGCCTTTGACATGAGGAGAAGGTAGGTCTGTGTTCGCCGCGCTGCTTCGTTTCTTCCCAAATCAGAAGGAACGAGGGGGGCCCCTGCAGGGAGCAGCCGCTTGCTGTGACCGCCCAGCGGGCAGGGGGGGCAGCAAAACCAGGTGCTTTCCTCAGTGCAGGAGGAGCACCCGACTGGCACGACCTTGGCGAGGAGAACAGGGTGTGCTGAGGGGCCCGGGACAGAAATGCTTGCCCAGGTGCAGGTGCGCTCCCCGGTGCTGCAGCCCACGGGTGTGCGGGAACGCCACGGGGCAGGGAGCTGCGGGGGCTGCAGGCTGGAAAAGGACAAGTTCTGGAGGCGTGTAAGGGGGGCAAATTGAAAAATTAAGATGCCAAATCTTTAGGACAGGAGCCTGCAGTTCCTGGGAGTGCTCTCAAGAAGAGATGAGACCAGCAGCTGCATCTAAATTGAGGGAAATTACTATTTTCTGTCTCTTAAGTATTCCATTTAATGGAAGAACTGGACAAGGGCATATTGGGTGTTTCTGTGGAGTTTCTGAGCTATTTCCCCCTCCCTGTTCTCTGCGTGGGGTGACTGTACGTGCTGAAAGGTTACTTACCTTCCTTTGGAAATCTGCAGGTACAGTATGTTTACCGAGCCGTCCCTGTGGCATAATTTATGTTGGGGAAAACAATCAGGGCATTAAAGGTAAGAGTTTCTGAGCATGAACTGCCATAACATATTGAGGATAAAAGAATTCTCTGGTTGCATTTTCTTTCTTCTTTGTATTTTAAGCACACTTCAGCAAATGTGAAATGCGTAGGAAATAAAAGAACAATGAGGCTCCAAGGACTGGAAACCTCACAGTATTTTCCTGTTGGGAATCTTTCAGGATATTCGTCCTGTGTTCTGTTTCTTCTGTGAAAGAAGACTTACTTACAAATAGTTTATATGCAAATACAAGCCACCTCTTAATTTTAAAAATAACTTTGTGAACTGACTCATTGGTCTCTAATATATATTTTGTTCAAGCATTTTTACTCCCACTTTTCTGTCTGAGTGCCTTGCAGTCCTAGAGACTAACTCAAGGTACATTTGTGCTCTCATTTTAGAGTGTTGCTGTTCCAAAATGAGCATGTCATGTGAACAAAGATGAAATTTTACATCTGAAGATAATTTTTTCTTATTTTCTGAAGTGAAGGGCAGGGACTTGATTTTGTTCCTTCTTTGGTAAGAATGAAAATCCCATTTATTTCCAGTGAGGCATATCACTGTTTACTGAGGAGAAGGGGCAGCAATAGTATCTTTTGCACCTTTATCCCCCCAGCTCTGCCACCTCCAAACCTTGGGCAGTGAAAATCACTGCTGTGCCAGAGTAGTTAAAAGCTTCCTTATTTCTAAGTCAGTACCTTGCAATTATTAGGGATTAGGGTTTTTTGACATTTATTTGTTTCCTAGCCTACTGTTGAAGAAATTGATTTTTAATTTTTTTTTTTCCAGAAAGAAGTATAGTGCTGACACCACTTAGAAAGAACCATGAGGAAAATTTATAATCTTTTTCTGTCTCACCTCTCTCTGCTTGTATAATTTTAGTTAAAGACACAGTCTCCTGTTGTTAACACACACACCCCCCAGCATTGTGGGAAAACACTTTTCTCATTAAAAGGGCAAAGCATATCCAAATTTTCTGAAAGAATTCCACCAATTTGGGAAAAACTGTGAAAGATTTAAAATAATGGGTGTTCTCATTCCACAGATATATAGATTTAGGTACTTCTAGCACTGCATCAGTAGAAACAAGCTGACTTTTTACTTACTTCTCAGAGGTGTTCTTCTCTTAAACTTTATTAATTCTAATTAATTTTATGAAGTAGGTGACATTAATGAATTTGAAATACCGCTTGAAATAAGCTTAAATGTATTTCTTTTTACATAACTACGTAGAAAGGAAAATAAAGTTGAGGAAAGTGGGTGGGCAGTTTGGGGAATTGGATGCCACGATATTGATTTGCTTCCTGGAGCAGTCAGTCCAGAGGAACCTTCTGGAGTGAGCAGCTATGCTCTGCGTAAGATCGCTCTTTGGAAAATTAAGGGCTTGGTTTTCTTGATTGAAATATACTATGTACCAGGTAACCCTACCAGAATCATGTAGAATCATCTGTTTTGGTGGTGTTCATGTTCTGGCTGTTGGGTAATCTGCCCTGTGCCTGTACCTCCCATACCCGTTGGGGATGCATTGTCACAGTTATGAAGGAGAGAAATTCGTAATTAAACGCTGCAGCCTGGGGTTTGTGTTTAGGGTGAGTCAAGGGCACGAAGCCAAAGTCACGATTCAGGAGCTGCTCTTAAATATCAACTTTCACAGGTGCCCCTCGTGGTGACGTCACGCGGCCCTGGCCCCGCCCCTCGAGTCACGTGCCAAGGTCGCGTCGCCATCTCGGCCAATCAGCGGGGGCCATTCCCCGGAAGTGAAACCCGCTCCCTGGAGCCCGGCGGCGCCGCGCGTTGCCACGGCAACGGCCGCGGGATGGTGAGGGGAGCGGGAGCGGGAATGGGAATGGGATCATTAGGGGAGCGGGACAGGGGGCGGG
>VZRZ01006012.1:3200997-3225162 GCA_013398175.1 Climacteris rufus | reverse complement strand
GGGAATGGGATCATTAGGGGAGCGGGACAGGGGGCGGGAATGGGATCATTAGGGGAGCGGGACAGGGGGCGGGCACGGGAACGGGAATGGGATCATTAGGGGAGCGGGACAGGGGGCGGGCGCGGCAACGGGATGGGGAGCGGGTCCCCGCTGCTGTCCTGCGGCACCGCCTCTCCCTTGTCTCCCGCAGGCGTCCGAGGAGCGGGAGTGGAGCAGACGGGCCGCCCGGCTGCGGGCCGAGCTGGAGCGGGAGCGGCGGCTGGATGAGGCGCTGCGGGCGGTAAGAGCTGCGGGGGCGGCCGCGCACGGGGGGCGAAGGCCTAGGAGAGGTGTTCGCCTGGCTTCGCCTTTGCCCGTCAAAAGCTTTCTCCTTCAACAATCATTTAGTGACTGGTACAGTCCTGCTGAGTGCGCTGTCCTTGCCTTTTCCCCAATGTGCGTGTGCGAGAGTTGTTACGCAAATGGTTTGTTCTGCTCAGGCAGAAGAGAACAGAAGGCAGAGGGTGCTGCAGCTGGAGCGAGAGCAAAAGCTGGCGGCTGAGCTGGCGAGGCGGGACCTCGAGAAAATGAAAGACGAGAAGATCAGGCAACAAGTCCGAGCGAACAGGTAATCCAGTAATCTCCCCGCTGTATCAAACTGGCTGTTTTCATTATTTGGAACATTTGTAGCAGAAGTGGAGATTAATCAGACCTGGAAGGAAAAGTTATTTTGAGATCAAGGTATGATAAAAAGATAATTTTAAGCAAATTTAGTCAATAAAAGACTTTGATCCACAAAATTTTCATTTTGAATATATGCTTATGTATTTGTACACTTAAGAATATGCGTGAGAATACGTGTGTATGTGTGTGTACCCGTAGTTAGAAATAAACTGTGCAGAACTGTGGATAGCACGTGTAGAAATATAGCTAACTCTTGTTTTCAAATGGATTTTTTCTTTTTCTACCCTTTAACTAGAGCAATATTTTTCACCAGGGTTGTCCCTGATGAAAAATACTGTGTTTAAATAGTGATGGAAATTTAATTTTTCCCCCTACTCCCGTGTAATAGGATGATTTTTTTCCCCCTCCAGTCTTGAACTTCGAGAGTTAGAAAGAAAGCTGAAATCTGCTTATATGAATAAAGAACGAGCTGCACAGATTGCTGAAAAAAAAGCTATATACGATGAGAAAATGGTAATTAGTGTATCCCAACACCCAAGTCCTGTAACTCTTTGTATGGATTATGCAGAAGATTTTTCCTTTGACCTTTTTATCTAAAATATTGTTCGGGCATTCAGTGTTACTGAAAATACATTTTATGTTGTGAAGGATTATTTAACCAATAATAACTAGCTATGGCAATTGAAGGAATAGTGAATTAAGCTGTATGACTCGTTACAGCTGTTATTTCACTGGTTTTGTAATACTTATCCAAGTTAAAACTATGGTACCTTTTGTACAGTTAGTGTTTATAGTGGTAAATCCTTACCTCAGTGCCTGGGTGTTGAAAACATTGTTACTGTTGTTAAACAGCCATCTGGGTAACTTCAGGAAGACTTACAAACTTTTATTTATGTGTTTAGGCAGATGATTCTGATGATGTTGATGTTTTATGCAGAGTTCAGTGCAGGCAGTTGCTGTCCAGGCAAGGTGCTCACTGAGGGTGTTCTCTGTAGCCCAGCCTCATTCCCATCATTATGCTCGTGTGTTCAATGACCAATCCTTTGTCCTTTAAGTACTTCCAATGCTCCTCAAGTTGGTTAGATCTTGAGGGTGCCCTTCACGGGTTCTACTGACTGGATTAAGCTATTAAGCATGTTAAGGCTCTGTATTTATAGATTGAGGTGGAAGATGTTCCTTTCTGGTAATGCAGTATAATTCCTTTTCATACTGTGTATTTTGTCATTACAAGTTGTAGTAGTGGGAGTAAAAAGGAATCTTGTATTGCCTTTTTTCCCCTAGAAATGGGAGGATGAAATAGCCCAAGAAATGAAGGAAGACTATGACAGGTTAATGAAAGAAGAAATTTCTGCAGAACTGAGACGAAACCAGGAGAAGAAAATGTACCATCAAGAACTGGACAAGCAGGTTGAGGAGCAAGAGAGGAAGAAGAAAGAGGCTTATGAAGAGTTTCTAAGAGAGAAACTCATGATTGATGAAATTGTAAGAAAGATCTATGAAGAAGATGAAATGTTAGTTACATTGAATTTTTATTATTTATTAATTTAAAACAGAACAACTCATATAATTCTGCACAGAAAACTAATGTGTATGCATCTATTCCATATAGACTAAGGCCCATTTTAGTTTTCTTTGGTCACATTCTCCTGTGGAAACTTCAGAATGTCCCAGTCAGTCTCATGTCCTTGTTCCCCAAATATGAAATCCAGTTTATTTGCAGGACTGCTTCCACTGGGCCCATCATGCTGGACACCACAACATATCACAGATTTCTGCCTTGCCTCGTGTCCCTGCCTTGCCACCAGATGCTTTGTTTGCATGTCTTAGGGATAGGGAAAAAGATTTCTGAGGGCAGGGTAATGTGTGAGTGTATGTGTGAGAGAGTTGAGTGTAAATAAAAGTTAAGGTTTTGTGGTGCTATTGGATTTTCTTTTCTTTCTCTTTGATGGAGCATGTATAAAATGCAGCAGCAGTGAGTACCTGTGTGCACAGTCTGTCCTCCAGAAAGGTGTTAGACATGAGATTTCCTTCTTGGGGCAATTCATTACTAAGTATTTTCAATTTAGGTATCTAATTTCTATCTGAATGGTTCAGGAGAGTCATTTAAATCTTAATCTCCGGAATATCTTGTTAATGGTGAGCATCTGGTCGATTTAATGTTACTCTGCAGTATGTTAAGTAACTAGGTGAACATTTTTTTTCCATCTTCTATAGGGAAAAACAACGGAAATTAGATAAAATAAGAGAAACTCAGACATATATTGAAGAATTTATAAAAGAACAAGCAATGTGGAGGAAAAGGAAACAGGAAGAGATGGAAGAAGAAAATAGGAAAATTATGGAGTTTGCCAACATGCAGCGACAAAGAGAAGATGACTGGATGGCTAAAGTTCGAGACACTGAGGAAAGAAAGCAGAGAGTTCAAAACATGGTATCAAAAATTGAAATTGTAGAAAAAATGGTTGTATGTTTTTGTCTTTCATTTAGAAACCTTTCCTTCTTGTAACAGCTTGCTGAGACCATGGAAAGGGAACAACAGAGGCGCGAAGAACAGGAACAAATCCGCCAAGAGCTGTATCTGGAAAAACAAGAAGAGATGGAAAGGAAGAAGGAGATGGTAAGTGCTGGCAGGTACATGAAGGGTTTTTGTCCACACTTTGGATGTCTAAGTCTGCAGTGTTATTTGTGACTTTGGGATGTGTTTGAAGGACTCCTTGAGCCTCTTTTGGACTCTGAGCTATCTTGAAGCAAAAGGCTTAATTCTGATACAGTTTTAGGAGTATTAAATGAATTTGAATTGTTTTCAGTTCTGTTCTAGCACAAAGTATTTGTTTTCAACTCTATTTTCTAAATGTCCTTACTCAAACAGGCAGTTTGTACATTAGCTTAGGTTTTGGAGGGAAAATTTTGTGCTTTGAGTTTTCCTTTTCCATTCCTAATGTGTTTATGCTTTAATTTCAACTAGGAAGACAAGTGAAGGTTTTGAATACCCTTATGGCCCCATTTATGCATTTATTTATCTTGTGAAGAAGAATACCAGTAACTTTCAAGTTCAGGTTTAAGCTAAGTATTTTAATTAACTGCATTTTTTCTGCATGTCCATTTGCTTTTCCTCTGGGCCTGGCCACACTCTGTCTTACCTTGCTGTATGTGTCAAATAAAATGTAACATGGGTTGAGATACCAAACACTGCTATTATTAGAGAGTTGTTTAGGATGACTGTCTTGTTGAGTCACTTCATGATAGTGGGAAAAAAGTCTGCTTTTGTTTTGGACTTAATTTTGATAATCTTGTGACAGTTGCCAAATTGATTAATACTGGAGAGCACTGTCAGATATGTTTGCATCAGTTAGTTATGCTAGAAACTAAGCACTACAGTAAATTTTATTCCAAGATAAATGGAGTAGATTGGCTGCTGCTGCTGAGAATTGTTCAAGGTAAGTTCAGCAAAGCTGCATTTTACTCCATTTCCTTTATAGGCAGAAATTGAGAAGAGGATAAGGCAGCGCCTGGACTTAAGGCAAACGTACGAAGAGCAGTTTGCTCTAAAGGCAGCAGCACAAGAAGCTGTGAGGGAGGAGGAGGAAGCCCTGCGGCAGCGCATCTTGGCCAAGCTGGCCGAGGACGATCGCGTCGAGCAGCTGAACGCGCAGAAGCGCAGAGCGAAGCAGCTGGAACACAAACTGGCTGTGCAAAACATTCTGGAGGAGCGTCGCAAACAGTTTATTGCAGAAAAGGTAAGAGTTTCACAGGCACCTGTGGTTTGAGCCACGGTGGTTCAATGTGGGAATACCTGTGCTACCCTAAGGGAACGCTGGTGTCGCTAGGGAAGGTGAAGGGAATTGCAGAGAATCGTGCTGGGGGAAGCAGGGCTTTGTTTTGTCAAGAAAAAGGTATTTTTAGAGCTAACTTTTTTTGCAGCTCAGGAGGTTGGGGTCAACAACCTCCCTGGATCCTTGAGTTGCTCCCAAGTACCTCTTCAGGAGCCATGGGATCAACATGGGACACAACTGCTGTCCAGTTCCACATCCCTGATCAGCTGCACTGATAATAATGTGTGAGGAGGGGGAGTCCCGGCGTTGCTTTTAGATGAGGTCTCTTGAATTAAGATCTGAGGAAGAAAGGGTGTAAGCTGAAGCAAGACAGGGAATCCCATACTGCTGTGTTCAGATCTATTCATAGGGTATAAATCACATGTGTAATGTGAATTGCAGTATGAGAATTCGTGCCTGTTGCTCTCTTTCATGGATTAGAGCAGTAGGACAGGAACAGACTAACTTGTGTGAGAGCCAAAAAGGAACCAGGACTGAATACTTGCCTGCCTTCAAAAGGATTCCCAGTATGAGACCAAACACTTGCATAGCAGACTTGCCCCATGTCTTGCCATTCAGTTTTCTCTTTTGTCTGAGATTGTTTTCCAGTTGCCAAACATGTATTGTTTAAACAGTGCTTTGTGGTTTTTTTTTTTCCATACACTTTTCCATCCTTTTCAAGAGAATTTCCTGTGACCAGGAGTTAGTAAGTGGAAATTCAACATTTACTCCACTAAAACTTTTTCTCTTTATGCTGTGGTAGATAGTGGTGGAAACAGATGTTCACAAAGCTGTAACTGAACCTAGGAAAACTTGTTTATTGTAGGAGCGTGAACTTGAAGAAAGAGAGTTAGAGAAGAGAAGACAAGAAGCCATCCGGGCAATCATTGAAGAAGAGAGACAGAAACTCTTGAAAGAGCATGCCTGGAAATTGCTGGGTTATCTCCCTCGAGTAAGTGAATTGTATATTAAATACTTCTGATGTCTGTCCTGTAAATTGGTTTTCTCTTGGATAGTTGAAGGTGAAGTTGCAGAACTGTGTGAATTTCTGGAGTCAGTGGGTGAATTTTCTGGAGTCAGCTTGCCTGCACTCCCCTGTGCCTCCTTCTTTTTGAGCTGGGAACTATTTACAGCAATGCTCTTTCTGTGTGAGGGGCTTTGGGCTCTCTGGCAGTACTGATGGCTTGTACTCACTGAAAGCTTCCAGAGTGCTTTGCACATCCAGTGTTTGATGTATGGAACAGGAGTTTCTACAGCAGGGCTTTTCTAGCTAGAAAGGGGTCCACCAAATCTTAATCCCTGTTGCCACCAAATTTCTCAGTTGGGGTTTTGGGAGCACTTTCTTACAGCTCTGGCTTGTCTGCCAAGTATTCTGTTACCATGGACTCTGCAGCAGTGCAATGAACTGCAGCAATTACAGAAGCATTTCAGAGCTTGCTCTGTTCATCCCTGTGTTTTTAAAGGTTAAAAAGATGGAAGCAGTTATTGTAATAGGAATAAACTACAATTTATTTTATATTATGCTTCATAATTGGAAAGATCTCCTGATGATACACAAAGGAACAGAGAGCTGCCTTAGGGATGTAAAAATGCATTTACAGTAGTGAGGGAATTATCCAAGTAGTTAAAGAAATTCTGCAATACTGAAAAATGTAAGTAGAGTGGAGTTTAATTTTTATTCAAATATTAGTATGGTAATTGGTGCAGGAGTTTGTAAAATTTGAAGTGAGTTGTTCTCTAACATAGATTTAATTAAAGGCTAACTCATATTGACAACATTTTGACATACTCTTCTGGTTTGAATTTGCTGTTGTAGGAAGCCTTGGCAATTTCAGAGGGTCCAAGGCTCACATGTGCCATGTATGATGTTCTACTTTGTTCTGTTCTTTGCTTCAACACTGTGTCTGAGTTGGATGCTCCTACATCACATTATTTCACTCAAAATAGTTAAATAGCAAAGTGCTACCAAATTCAGCACTTTCCAATACAAATGCAGTTTGTAGTTTTTTCTTCTTTTGTAAATGCTGCAAGGTATGTTCTGTGAGTCATACACATTTTTAGCTTAGAATTTTTTAGCTTAAAATTAATTTAGAATTAGAAATTAGATTTTGGGGTTCCCCTTCTTCCCTTCCCAAAAACATAGTTTTTGATTAAGTTGTCCAGCATCACTTGATTTCCCCAGTTATTTCTTTGTATGAGTTAATTTCAACAAAGGTAAATGGGGAGACAGAGCCCCAGCCCAGCCAGGGCCTTTTTCATCGCAGTTGCTTGATTTTACTAAACCTGCACCTGTGCTGTGCTAACTGTAATCACTTCTGAGAGAAAGAGAATGCAGCCTAATGTTCTCTTTTGGCAGAACAAAAGGGGGCAGTTCTAGGTTAGTACCAGGCACACCAATTTGTAACTCGTCCATTCAAGTTTTGTGATGGTTTTCAGGCTTAATTTTCAGGTTTATTTTCAAGGTAAAAACGGTGTTATGGATACAAACTGTTAATTTGCTTCCATGGAAAATTTCAGAGACCCATAGTAATCTCTCTACTTTGTTTTACCTTCTGATGTGTGTTGCTTTCCTGTTACTGCAGGGAATACTCAAAGATGAAAATGACATTAACATGCTTGGAGAAGATTTCAGGTTGGCTTACCAGCAGAGAAGAGGTAATGAACTTTCAGAAGAGAGCTGAACCTTCCCCCAGCTCAGCTCCTGCTTTGCCACTAGGTGTCAGCTGATTCCCAGTGAAAACTTCCATTTGCTGTTAACAGTGAGGAATTTCTTTTTAATAGCATTAAAAGTCTTCATTTTAAGACCAAGGTTCTAACTGATGAGCAGTTAGCTTTATATTAGTGTGTGCTGCACTTGCATTTTTCATCAATAAACTGTTCCGGAGTTCTCAGTTATTCTGTTAGTCACATAGTAATCTTAGAAGTGTTTTCTCCAGCAACGCAGCAGAAACCTAAGTTAGCATGTGTATTCCAGTATGGACTACAGGATTCTCCTAATGCACTGCTTCTGGGGCAATGGGAAGATGTGGCTGTACTGGCTTTACACCACTGCAATCCTAATCCAAATGCAGTGTGTAGGCCTACTCCACAGGGTAGGTCTGAGGCACTTCACTGGTAGGATCTAAGTGGAGACATTGTTCCAGGCAGAAGGCAGAACTACTGTTTATACCTCTCTTTCAGTGCATAAACTTACTATTTTTGTGCCATGTTCTTATTCACTTACTCTGAGAGGAATCCACTGAAACAGCTGAGGTTCATGCAAGCAGCACAGGCTTGTTACTGCTCCTGTTCATTAGGGTACACATGCTAGGCTCAGCTCAGCCACCTGAACCTTTTATCCAGTTCTTGATTACAGTGATGATTAATGAAATTGTTAAGGATGTAATGCTTGTAGAGCACCTGTGAGTATGGAGTCACCACTCCCAACTGTATCCCAAAGCAGCAGCTGATGGCCAGGAAAGGTTTCATATTCTCACTTTGACTGAAGGAGCAGTTTTACACAATACAGCTGTGTGGGACTGTGGAGTCTGGGCAGTGAGGGGCAAGTCTCCTGTGTGGTTGTGCCAGCCAGGGGCTAAGATGTAATGGCTAAAACAAGTTATGATCATTTCTATTAAAGAGCTGTTGGTGCTTAAATTAGATGCCAGACCAGCTAGCCTTGAGGGGAGATCTGTTACAGAGAACAGACAAGGCCAATTTTCCAACCACGTGTTTTAAAAAGGACATGACATTTTCTTCTCAACTGGATCACCGGTAAATTTATTTCTGTTGCAACAAGGAGTATTCTGAGACTAAATCCTGACTTCTTTGGACTGAATATTACCATACATAAGGTGCAGTTTTAAATGCTGAAGCAGAGCAAATGGATAACAAAGTTGGAATATTCCTTGGACAGTCTGTGTTTCTCTGCTCCTTACAGAATGGACAGTTTGGCCTGACAGTGAAGTAGAAATTTGTATTTCATATGACATTAGAACACAAACTATCAGGCTTACAAAAGTTAAACAATTTAAACATAAGCACAATCAACAAAATCAATTCAGTGGGATATACAGTTATTAACTATTAACAAGGACTCATAAACAGTCTCAAAATAATGTACCACCCGACTCGTCTTACAAACAGAAGTTGTTTTTTAATAGAATCAAAAATTTCCCCACTCAAGAGCTTTCATGAATTCCTCTTCAGTAAAAGAAAGCATCTTGGCAGCTTCAATGTGCATCTTGAAGGAAAAAAAATAAATTAGGAGCAAAAGATAAAATATTGTTAACGACCAATGCAAAATCCTGGATAACTGGGATAGTTTATGGGTTTTAAACTGAAAATCTGACAACTCTTGTGACCTCTGAAGAACACATACAAGAAAAATGTCCACCTATGTCCATATATGTCCACATTCTTTCAAGCTGATCAGTATACAATTTAACATTAAAGCTATTACAAAGCAAATCATCCTACTCCTGATATTTAATGTCTTTGGGGAATTTTTTCTCTCTGTCATTCTTCAGGCTCTCTGTGCTCTGTGCACCTGAATGTGCCACACAAATACTACACAAATAGCCCAAATCAGGTTTTCCTAATTTGTTCAACAAAAGGCCTGTTTGAAGCAGGCTTGAAGTCCTTCCACTGATTGTGAATACTGAGCACATGTGAGCTTCAGCTGCCCTCCCTGGTGCCTTCTGCCAGAAGCTGCAAGGGGCAGGGTTAGCTCCAATCTCTTTCAGGTTTCTCCCATCACATCTCTTCAGAAAGAGCAACTAACAGCATCCTTCTTCTGTGACTAACAGTGTTTTGTAAGAAAAGGTAAGTGGCTTCCTCTCCTATCTGCAGTTCTGATACAGCTTCATAATCGTTTAAAAATGTATTTAATGCTGTTTTTGATGTTTGTCTGAGACCATGAGTTTGGTTCTCAAACAAAAATGCTGCTCTGTGACAGCCATTTCTGTGAATTAATGTTGCAGAGCACAATAAGCTACTTCATCTATAGAGCATATTCTGAGTGAATGCTGTGTAGTTTTCATTCACAGAATAAACTTGCAGAGCTAGAAGGGCCAGCCAAAGGCTAAGCTAGCACTGCTGCTGTTAGATGAAACCCAGGATCACCTCTGCATCCTCTTACTGCCAGAAAAATTCTCTTGCACTGGAAATGCATGAGCAGCCCCACTTCCTCTTATTCCACTTACCTGTCCTCCTTTGCCCTGTGCTGGGGAGGTATTCTAGATTCAAGGGTGTAGTTTTATATTGCAACTCCCAGTTCTTAGCATAAGTGTGTGTATTTTGTTCCCTGAAGTTGCCACTTAATACAGAACTATTCTCTAGGGGCTCAACAGCTTCAAAAGTGTTTACTAAATGTCTGGTGATCACTGCAGTGCTCAAAGGGTAAATAAAATGTTCTGTGTTCTTATCTCTAAGGCTGGCCCTTCTTAGAGGGAGTTCTGATCAACAAGCCACCATACACTGCTTGCTTTAGCTGTCTTACAGCTTTGGTTTGAGAGTGCAAGAAGTGCTTTGACCCCATCCCAAAATAAATGACATGAGATTCAGCAGAGTAAGCAATTGGAGGTGACCCATGCTGGGGTGTTAAGGTCCTGTCCAGGCAGCTGTGCAGCCCAGAGCTCTACATGTTTCATGCAGCCTCAGAAGGAAACTGATACAAATGATTGCACACATCCCAAGTATTTGTAAGTGAAAGGTGTGATGGAACTGGTAAATGGAAAATTGTTTGATTTGGGCAACACCTCTTAGTATACAGTCCTCTCACATTACTTTCCTTCCATGTAAACTCAGTTTCCAGGACTACCTTACTTGACAACAGACACATTTAGCTAGAGTTTGTTAATTGAAATACACTTGTACTCTGATCCTTACCTTTTGTCTCTTCAAAATATCAATTAACTTTAACTGCTTTTTAAAACCTGTAATTAGCTCTCCTTTTTGTTTCTGCAGTTTCTTGTTTTCTGTTTTTAATTCTTCAATAATTTTCAGTTCTTGGTTAGCTACATCCTACCAAGGGAAGAACAGGAGAAATGTATTATTTATGGAAGTGGTGCTTTAACCAATGAAACCTGGCATTACAAAAGAATGACAAACAGTAGCTACATATGACACTTCTGAAAAGAAATGGGATTAATCAAAATACTCCTACATCAAAGCTTAAAAAAGAAAAGAAAATCTTGGCAATAAAAGCCATGGTTTGCCTGTATGTCTTAGGTGTGTACGTGTTCTCCCTCTTTCTAAACATGTCTGGTTTCCACACAAATGAGGAAAATCAGAAAGGCTTTAATTTCATTCTTCCTCCTGCAGAGGTTGCAGTGGTGTCATCTAAGATAACTTACTGGGTGTTTTTGTGACTTGCTCTAGTTTATTTTGGGACTTCCTGTAAGAGACATGATGCTTTCAAAGCCCATCGAGCTTTTTGTCTCATTCTAGCATTACTGAGTGTTTACAGCCTGGAAATTGTTTTCCTAAGCCACTGTACCTTGTTGCTTTGCTTCAATTTATTCAGCTCCACTTTATACTTCTCCACTTCTTCCAAGGCCCTGTTTAAACGAACCTCTGTTGCACTGTGGCTGGCTGCAGCCTGCTTTTGGACACGCTTTAGGTTCTCCAATTCCTGTGTAAGAAGCCAAATTAGAAACCAATAAAAACAAACATCATGAACAACGGTGTTATAATGAATCCTGTATGGACAACACATTTACAAGAAGGCTCACCCTTGAAAGCTGAAGAGTCTGTGGACTTCTTTGGCCTGTAGATAGAATCTCTCCCAAAGACAATTCTACTGTTAAAACATCCCCTTCTTCTCTTGAAATCTCGAAAAAGGATCTTTCTTATCTTTAATCTTTTTAAGCTGCTCTCAGAATAATTGTGAAGCTGATCATATAAGACCACAGCATTGAGTGAAAAACCTTGTATGATCAGTCAGAAAAAGAGAAAAAAATATCACTATGTCCACTCTGGCAGATTTTGGAATGGTGGCTCGTGTTCCCAGCTGCTTCTTCCCACTTTTTCCTTTTACCTCTTTTCCCCAGAGATTACTATATGCAGTTACCACCAAGAAGTTAAAGCAGCCTACTGAAGATGGCTGAGGGTAGTAACTATTTAATCTGGCACAAAATAGTTCATGGAGTGTTATGGCCCCAATCAAAAGAGCTGCCTCTTGACTCTGCTGACAGTATTTCATCGTGCTGTAAGTGGGGGAATGAGAGAAAGAGACCAAGGTGAGGAACAGAATCATGAGCCTAAAGATCAGGGAATACAGATAACAAAGTAAAAGAAATACACTGTTCTGGCAGAAAGAGGGCATCTTGTGTTTTATGAAAAAGAAATAGACCTTTTCTTTAAAGTATCAATTTTTTAGTAATAGGCACAGAAAGATTCTTTTAACCAAATCAAGGTAGAGAGGGGGCTTATTGATAACCTTTTATCCTCAGACTGCCTCATTTCTGAGCAATTGTTCCATTTTCTCAATTCTACACCTGCTCTGTGGTGGTTACTTAAGACTTCCACATCATTTATCCAAGAAATACATACTAATTGACTTCTTTGTCTTGTATCAAGATAATAGAGCTGTGAATAAAGTCAGCTAAATCTTTCATGCTATGTATTTTATTCTGCATTAATACGAAAAGCTTTGGAATATAGTCTTTCAAGCATTTAATGACCAAAAAAAAATAGTCTATATGCAATGCAAATCACTTACCAGCTAATCAGATCATTCAATGAAAGAATTCTAAGAATTCTTTTAGGAATTTTTGACGTTTACTGTCACACATAATACCTTATCAAGGATTTTTTTGCAAGTCGTCCAGTGAGGGTATATTGTTAAATATATTCAACTCCAAGTTTTTAATCTTAAAAATGCCTGAAATAAGTGTTTTATTTTGTAACTAGGCAAGGTTTCTGCCAATTCTTCAATACTTTAAGTAAAAGCTGGATTACTTTTCTCATATAAAGTTTTTCTAAGAGTGGAGGATAAACTACTGTGTTTTAAAATTGCATCCCATTTCAATTTCTGGATTTTCTCCACTGTTCTGAAATGGCTGAGGCACTTGAGGATCAGCAGGGGCTGAGCTGGCCCATGAGGAACCCTCACCAGGCTGCCTGTCCTCCCAGCAGCAGCACACGCAGCACTTCTGTCTTGAGGAAGCTCTGCAACACCTCCCCCAAAAATATTTGAGAGACAACATAGACTTCACATGAAGCCCTTCTTCAAGGCAAGTGTAAACCCCTGCACAAAGGCTTAAAAAGAGTAAGAGCACAACTTTGGTGTTCCCCTGACCACTATCTGACATTAGAGCTAGACTGAATTAACAAGTGAGAGAGAACACCCAGGAATGTTCTTGTAAACCAGTGGTGAAAAAGAGACAGGACAGGTGATAGCATTTATTAGATCAACTAGATAGAAAAATATTGGAATGCTGGAAAGAAAAGGATGGAAGTTTCTGGGAGCATCAGAATTCAGCTGCTGCCTGAGGTGAGTGTTGCAGCAGAAATGTTCACAGACCAAACACCAAGAGAATGAAATGTGAAAATAACAAAAGCAGTGACCATATTTCAGAGAAATTGTGAAAAACGGGAGAATCTTTGTCTAGGCACATACAAAAAAGTACCTGGGGGATAAATGAAATGGCACAAACTGTTGATAATCTAAGGAGGTTTGGGGAGGTTGTGTATCACATTTTAAGTCTACCATCATCTATGTTGCAGCAACAGAAAAAGCAATAAAAGCCCCCAAATCAGAGGTTATGTTTGTGCTATCTCAACTATACAGAAAACTTTCTCTAGACTGACAGTATGAGCTGTGGCAGTTTAGCAGCACAGTGGCACCAATTCAGGCCTGTGTTCACAGGAAATCACTTTTAAACAAGTCTAGAACTGATCTACACTACATTAATTATATACTATTGAATAATACTTCATTTCTAAAAAATAGAACAGTTTTCAGACTCCTAAATCCACAGGAGATTTAAGCAGTTACTGCAAAATTATTTTTACCTGCATGGTTTTCGCAGCTAGATAATTTCTTATAGCAGAAAAAATACATAAAATAATTTCTGAATTAGCAGAGAACCCTTCATTACATATACTTGCTTTTTTTGCTGTCTTAGTATTTTAAAGAATTGCCACTATTTTTCACGATCATGTCTAACTGGTAACCTTGACAATTTACAATAGAATTCTTATTACTGAAGTAATTTTCTAACAATTATAATTAAGACCAGAAAAACTGAATTTCCTTGTATTTTTCAGGATTCCTTTGTAAAGTTGACAGCAGTTTCTGAAAAGGTAGTTTTGTCTCTAGTGGGTTTTTACATAGGAATTTAATTTTAAAATACAGAAATATATGTAGAAGCAGAAGAAAAGCAGTTAGCAAAATATATTATTTCTTCTTTTAAGAAAATTGATTAGACCATTTAAAAATACAATTTCTAAAACCATTAACAGAGATTGAAATGCTAATTGGATCAATGGATATGGATCTACCAAACAGGGTATAGAAAGTGATTTGATGTGGGGTTTTTTCCCTTTTTTGAGATAAATGAGACTAATATCTGCAATACCTTTTCTAGTGCAGTGACCTCCTGTTGTAACCCTTCACTTTTTTTTTTTGCTTCTTGTGACAACATTTTGTACTTCTCAGTCTGGGACTGCTGCATACTGATTGTTCGTTGCAGTCTTGTGTTTTCTTCTTCAGTGTCTTTAAGCCGAGTTTCTAATTTCTGATTTTCATCATCCTGTTTGGCAGTAATGGGCAAAAAAACCCAACTAAATTATTGCAAGTAAGCAGGAGGGTAATGCAGTAAAAAGTCTTGTGAATAAAAGGCAGTAGGAATATATGTGCTGTAGATGTGGAAATAGCAACAAGTAAGACCAACTAAGAAAACAAAGCACCATTTTACCAGGATAATACTTCAAAAAACAGTAACACTTTTCTCATTTAATTTTCTGCAGTCTTTTATTTGAAACTTTCTTGTAGCAGTATGTAAAACATTTAATTTCTCATAGCTCAAAGGTTTTGGAAATAATCAAAATGTTATAGAATAATATGAATAACAGTGGCACATAGATATTTTGTGACATTTTTGTGAGAATAGCTAAATGCACACATTAGGAAAAATTACAGGAAAAAGAAGAGAATATAATTACTGATAAACCAATCCATTATGTTTTAGGAGATTATCTGGTTTTGACTTAAAAGCAAGCTAATGATCCAGGACACATCAAGTATTCAAATTTAAGATTCTCTTAACAT
Source organism: Climacteris rufus (assembly GCA_013398175.1). Taxonomy (NCBI): domain Eukaryota; kingdom Metazoa; phylum Chordata; class Aves; order Passeriformes; family Climacteridae; genus Climacteris; species Climacteris rufus. The sequence goes on along the minus strand of VZRZ01006012.1, from coordinate 3,210,432 downwards.
GAAGTGAATCCCATATTAGATTCATGACCTACTGGCAATTACATCCCACATTAAGCATTATAATTCAAGGCATTTTTCTTTTATAACCTTTCAAACTTTTTAAGTGAATACTAATGTAGATTATTTCAGAGACACATTATGCCCTGCTTATCTTTACAAAAAAGACACCGAGGCATGTACAGAAATGGAGTTTCTGTGAAAAAAGTCTCTCTCTCCTGTTCTCTCAGCCCCTTGGAATACAAGCTTCTCACCTGGGAAATCTGTGTGCTTTACCCTAAGCTTCACATGCATTCATGCACCTCAGAAACTCCCACTTCTTTATATTTAAACAGATTTACTGCTTCCTTATAACAATTGGGCTGTGAATTGGAACCAAACCCAGAATGTATCTCAAGGCTTTGCCAAACTGAAATTTTTGTGACCTTGTGAATGTAATAAAGTTGTTTTCACACCAGAGAAACCAGTACCCAAAATGATACATTTACATACAAAGTGCTAAGGGAGCAGGACAAGAATAAGTACAAGGTTGTCTTCTGTCATCTGCTACAGTAACTGAATTCTGTAGTGGTTTTGGCATAGAATGATGAACTTCAGTAGCTACTGACAAAATTATATTTGATTTGAAAAAGAAAATGTCTTTAATGTAACAACTTTCTTCTGATCACAGAATGAAATTATTGAAATGCAGAAGCACCTATGTTGATAAAAATGAAATAAAGTACAGATATAAAATATCAAAATCTATTTACTTCTAAAGATTTTTCTTCATGTACTTATCTCAAAAACTTATTTAATATCATTCTGCTCCTTAACTCTAAATTAAAAGCTTGTGAGAAAACATAGGTGTTTTGCCATATGTTCTGAATGTTATCATCACATTTGGGCCTGGGGAATAGGTGGAAAAAAGCATTCTGAAGTTAAAAGACCACAACTAAAAATAATCCAGTTATGTAAAATGGAAAGTTAGTTCAAAAACCTTGCTTGATTACAAATACATGAATAAGAAGTGATCTGTCTGGCAGACAGATATGAACTATTTAAAGTTTTACAGTTCAAGAGATGTTTGAGCGTCTCTTTAAAATATACTGCCAGACAGTGCAGATCACAGAACTCACTTGTACTCTCTAACAGTGAAATACCTGTGTAGCTTCATGATGCCTTAAGTTCAGTCTGATCTGCCCAAAGATGTAAGTCCAAATATTGTCCTCTGCATCAATTGTACTCTTGAGAACAGAGAAAGCCTAATTTCTGTTTTGATTACAATATTCCACTTAAAGAGGAAGCTCTTTCCACACTTTAATCCACTGATGACACCAAAAGCACCTGACTGTATTTCTCAAGCTTTTCTGTTTCTCATTCTACCCTAAACATCCATCTCATCCCAGCTTGGGGACCACTTGTCTCCTTCTTTACACCCAAATCCGTATTTCACTGCTACTGTTTCTTCCTCCTTTTTCTTCTGCTCTGCGTCCCAGCGTGATGGGTTTGGGATTCTGCAGCATCACACTGGCCCCACAGCTGGGGTATGCCTTTATTCCCAGTGGTTCCTTCCTGCCTCAAATTCATTTTGCAAGCTTTTAGGCCAATATCACATTTATACAGAAATTACTATCCCTGACTCTAAATTCTTAGTGTGTTCTTAAAAAACAGAACTTTAACTCTTAACACTTGAAAAGGAAAGGTTGCGGAATTCTGTTTTGTGATTGTTTGTTAAAGAGGAACCAAGCCTATTTCTACAGATTAAAAATATTCAGCTCTTACCTTTTTCCTGCATTCAAACACTACATTTGCCAGGTCTTCCTGAGTCACACGTAACTTTGCCTTAAGAAATCTGATTTGAGCTTCTATGAACATAAAAAGTTACATTTAATATACACAAATACCCATTATTCAATGCAGAAAAGAACCAAGACTGATGTAAGAACTTACTTTCATCTTCTTGTATTTAAAAGCACACTACATTGTTTATAATTATTAAAGAGAAATAGGCAAATAAAACCTCGGCTTTCTAAAAAAATGTTGCAGGTTTCTCATTCTTTTGTATAGATTTTTTCCTTTCAATGACAGAACTCAACATCTTTAAAGCATAAAAGATGATTCTCAGAATTGAAACTTATTTAAAACTTGCATCATACAATGCTGCACTCTACAGCACTGCTTGAGTTTGAAGTCAAGAAAACAATATTGTAGGGCATGTCTGCATTGCAGTCCATCTGTGGCTGCAATTTGTGTAGTTACAGCCAAAGTAATTTTAAACTGTGCACAACAAGGAATTCAATGTAGACTGCAAACCCCTCCTAACAGGTAAACACCCCTCCCACACAGTAGTCTATGCCTTTTAAAAGCACACTGCTGGCATTCTTCAACTAATAGTTTAAAATTAAATCCATTTTGTCAGATGTTTTTTCCAAATGAAATACTTTCTTGCTCTTGGACAGCTAAGAAATGGACTGTCACAACCAAACAAACTGTATGTGAACAGTCTGTTCTTTTACTTCCTATTCCCCAGGTCATTCACAAAGAACTTGCCCTGAACTTCCACAAGCACAAAGCATGGAAACAGTTTGAGGATCCAGATGACTAACAGAAATAATCATTATTCACAGTAGTTACAAGGGGAAGAAAATAAAGTGGTTCAGGAGTATCTGGAGCTAAGAGTGAAGGAATGGAATACATGTGTTCATTTGCTGTAACAGGAATTATTTTAATTTCACCCACCTTCCCTTATCAATTACAACTGTAACTCTACAGAGACCAATAAGTAGATTTAGGAAAACACCATGAAAAAATAAGATACACACTGACTTTCATTCCTCCTGTTATATCCTTGCTAGCTTCTGGTAATTAGTGGCTATCAAGATGGAGACCATAATGAAGCCTTCATGTTTCATCCCATTTCAGGTACTTCTGTTTTATTAAGTTGTTTGATTTTCTTCATAAAACATATTGTAGTTTGGCATTTACAATATCCTGTGGCAATGAGTTGGCTAATTTAATTATGCATTATGTGAAAGAGAAACACTTTGTATAGCTTACTTTAAATCCAATTTAATGTGGCATTTACTCGTGTTTGCATTAGAGAAAGACAGCTTTCCCTTTACCATTACTGCTTTCATTACAGATCTTTCATATTGCCTTTAATTGTTTTGTTTTCAAACTGCAGATTCAAATTCAAGCTGTTCCATGCTTCTAACTGCCACTGTACACTCTGAAGTGTACCTTTGCTAGTTCTACATTCTGGATTTGAGATGGGGTGTGCAGAACTCTGTGCCATACTCAAGACAGGGTAGCATCACTTATGCAGTAGCATAATGGCAAGAGTACACTATCTTATTTCCTGTTAATCTTCTGAAGAATTTTTAACAATTAATTTGCCTTTTCTACTGTGAACAGGCAATAATTTTATGCTTTTGGAAACATTTTAATTAGTGATAACTAAACAAAGTCCAGCTTAGTAGTAGGTATAATTGGATAACTGTTTTCTGTCAGTGTTACTTTGCATTCTTTAATACAGAATATGAACTTGTGCTCTCTCACCTCACTTGGTACTATGAGATGCTTTTGCAATACTTCAACAACAGCTTTAACTACCCTAAAATCGTTATTTCATAGACAAATTTCTTTACCAGCTATCACTTAGCTCTCATGAACAATCTAAGCTCCATGACAGATTCCTCTAGGACTATACCACTACCTATAAAAACCGGTTCTTTTCACTATTTTGTTTCCTCTTTTAATCAGCTATTAGTCCACAGACAACTTCTATCTTACTCAGCTGTGTGTCATTAAGAGCACTTAGTAGTAAAACCTGTGAAAATTCAAGCACACAACTAGAACCAGATCAGTCTTGAGAGGTGCCTGTGATCTAATTAATTTGAATTCTCACAAGAGATAAAAATAATTAAACAATTAGCTTCCTAACTGGTCGATTTTAATTCACCTGATGAGGCTGATAAAGGGGAGTATCACTTCATAGGATGGTCTTAGGTTGTAAAGTAACCAGTGGTTTAGGGAATAGTAAACAAGAAAAGGACATCTGAGAGACTCTGATACTCCACAAGAAAGAACAGATGTCTGGAATTCCTGAGAAAAACTGAAGATTAACATGAACTACAACAGTCCATTCAGGTATTTGGTTCATATGTGTGATGATAAATTAGACAAAACCAGAGCTTCTGGTTCAGCCTGTCTGTGTGCTCCTATCATTCTTGTAACTGCAGAACAGTAACAATACTGCGGAATTATAACCCACAAAAAACAGCCTCAGACTAAAATACTGTCTAAGCTACTGTGTTGGCAGAAAAATGGTTGCACTGTGGTAAACAGGGATCAGGAAATAAAGACAGGGAACCCAAACCCAGGAAGAGTACTGCAAGAAGCTCAGGGAAAGGACAATGCTAAGGAACCTTATCAGCACATTGGCCTCACTCGCAGAGCGCAGGCACACAGGCCTAAGGAATCCCTTCCTGGAGATTCCCACTGAGGGATCAGCCCTCTCTGTAACAGGCCCTGCTTAATACCCACATCTGCTTCCTTCAGCACACTGGAACTGTTCTGGGAGCCTGACACTGCTGGAATGCCCTGCAATAGCTTATTTACCATACTAACGAGGCATTCAGAGTGTTCTAAACAGTCAATATCAAATTTAAAGAGCAAAAATCAATCCAGAGTATTTCCATTTCATCATTATAGTTACAGAAACAATCCCCAGTACATGCCCTTTGTCCACAAGACCTGATTACTAGGCACCAGTAATAACTCTTCTTGAGTTGCCTTAATTCATTTGGTGTAAGTTTCCAAAGCAAGCCAAAGCAATTTCTTTTTAGTTCAGGAAGAAAACTATAAAAAGGATATCTGAGGATCTGTTTAGGGAGACTTGGTAACAGAAGATGTGCACAGAATTACATGAGGTTAGAAACCAAGCTATTTCTGTGTTGGCATGATTGTTGACATCAAGCTGTTGGATTGAAAGAAGAGGGCTCAGGCCCTTTGTGCTACTGCAGTGAATCTGTGACTTCATGCTCACTTCACATTGTAAGGAACTCCACAAAGTGACTTTTATCACACCAGAGTCAGAAAGACAGATGTGCGTCACGCCTTTAGCCTCGCTGGCAAGTGCTGCAATCCCTTTCCTGTTCTGTTTCTAGGACAGACATAAACACACCATTTGGAGTGGGAAAGTATCTGGAGGATTCTAATTCAAGCACTGTAGCTGAAACATTACCTCGTTTCAGCCCCTGCTAAGATCCACAGCACTGGTCTGAGGAAAGGCTTTTTCCTCTGTGCAAAGACTGAAGCTCATCTTTTTGGAAATACAAGCTTAGCATCATGTACTTCTATTTCCCCAGTGAAATGAATCAAATGTTATGCACTTATTCAACATATGTAACCATCCAAACACCTCCCTACAAAGGTGGGAATGAAGAAAAATATCACTTTTCCACATAACTATTCATTCATTTATGACCTGATCTTCCTCTAGGACTACGTAAAGAGTAAAAACCCTCTTTCCTTTTCCTTTAACTTAAGGGCTTTAGAATTTTCCCTGTAATTTTTACAGAAACTCCTTTTGTCTCTCCCCAGGAAAACCCATTTCTAACAGTCGCAAAACAAGAATAAAGGTAGTAACCATGGAAGGAAACTCACCTGCTCCCATTTCATTTCCAGCCCTTGGAATAATATCATCACCTTCACAATCTGGTAAGACTCCTTTCTTTAGTTTTTCTTCAACTTTGCTTATTGTTTTCGTTAAAGAAATGCCTATGCAATCTTCCAGTACTGCAACACCATCAGCACTTTGTACTTCCACGTTTCTTATTTTTGAACTAAAAAAAATGAAAACCCTAGATTTCAAATTTATAATACATTATTTTTTGTAACTTTTTAAAATTTGCTATTTTTAAGAGTGTACAGTTATTTACCTAATGCAATTTTACCTGTATTCATATGAAAGACATATTGATGGAAATTTCTCATTTTCTTTCTGTGAGATACCTTTACCATATTCCACATCAATAATTACAGGATTTTACATACTATAATGTAGAAGGCAGAGAAACCACTACCATCTTCTCCTGAGAAGATTCTGGCATGGTCTTCTCCTCCAACAAATTCCTAACTAAATAGGAATCAAACAAAGAAACAGAGGAATGTTCTATTGGCTTTGGCTACTATCCTCTGTTTTAATGTCTGTTATTTCCCCTACTCCAGCTTTACTCCTACCTTACCACAATTTTGGCATTGTTATGCCTGGCCTAGGAAACTTCACTGATCCTAAAAGCTGCATATCAAAGTATTCATAAAACCAAAACACAGGGTAACACATCACCTACACAGGGGATCTCCTCAGCTTTCTTTTACAGAAAGGTGATATCTATCAGTTCTCACAGGATCTGAAGCTTCTAAGTTCTTACTCCAATATATCCTCATTCCAGTGCAGCCTCTAAACTCCTTCTAGCTCCTAACTTTGGGTTCACCACACAGGTTCTGTATCTGCACAATTTCACTTCCAAATCTCATGATGGGGTGCCAGCATGACAGCCTCCCCTGAACTGCCCAAGGGAGGTCTGAAGGGTCTCCAGGAACTTCCAGCTCCTGAAAGACAGCCTCGGCCTCTGTCGATTCCATGTTCTGCCACCTTGCAGACAATTTTCATCCTAGTTTAGTATTATGCCAGCTCTCATGGCAGTCTTCATTTGCTGCCAGCAGCTGATGGATTTTTCAACCCTTCTCTCTTGTCCAGATCTCCATTTCTTGGTTTTATTACCTTGAATTTGCTACCTACAGAGCTGAAGCTTCTCAGCTTGGAGCCCCTGAAAGTTGTGTTCTATTACTGACCCCCAAGATCCACCACAACAAAGGAGACCCTTCCTGGCCTCGTGTTTCCCAGCACCAGTCTGACCACAAATCAGGCTGGAGCACCCAAGTGTGCTCTCCCATGTTGCCCCACGTGCTGTATTTTTGCTCATTGGGCCTCCTTTCACTGAAGCAATTTAGAGAGTTTAGCTGTCAGCCTTGAGGAGTGCTAAAGCAGAAAGCACAGTTTCATTGGTGTAATGTTAGTCACATATGTTCACTGATCATTTTTGGTGCAAGTAAACAGAGATAGCCACATGGTGGAGCTGATTGAGGAAGACCAAAACTTTGATACATTTATTTGTATATCTATAAAAGCATACATCAATAAAATACCTGATAGACAAAAATAGCAACTACAAGATTTTATGGCAAACCAAAAGAGATTCTGATATACCTTGAGGCTGTTCTTTTTCCCTTATTTGCAGAGTATGGTCTGTTCTGAGCTGTGGGTGTAGAAGCAAATTTCTTCTTGTTTTCTACCTAAAAGATTTTTCAGAAAGCAGCGGGGTATTATTATTTTTATTGTTATTATTATTATTAGCTAGAAAGTACTCTTTTCCTCTGATTTTTGTGGGTATTTTTTTCTTCTTCATATATCCAAACTCAAGGATAGTGTTCAAAGTATGCCTTTCAAACTTTCAAAATGACAGCTTTTCAATTTTACTTGCACTCATCTTTAGCTTGCTACTTTTATGTCTGTATGCCCTAATTGTAACCCACCCAATAATCATTGGCATGTGGGAGTTTTTCCACACATACTTGTAATAAATCTATGCACAAGCAAGGCTCTGAGCTGTTATCAAGGTATTAATTACTGGACTGTCATCATACCTTCAAAAATATGGTATTTTATGCATTATTGTAATCTTATAAATTCATTGTTGAATGAAGAGCTAACAATATTTCAGTTACTTTCACCCAAATAAAAAAAATACGTATTCTGATAAATCACTGCAGATGGTATTTTAGAAGTTTCAGCTCACCTCATGAAAGTTTCAGTGTAGTTGTAGTTGAGACTATTGAGATAAGGAAAAATCTCACTTTTCAATTATATTTTCTAAATTCAGTTACTCTGACTATTTGTTTATTATTACATCTAGAAGACACTAGTAGTGCCTTTAGTATTATACAGGTGAGGGAGGGAAGAAAGCAAGAAATTAATTATGTTCTAATATTTTGCACTTGGAGTTCTTAATTTGATGTTCAAAGCACTGAACACTTCTCTCAATTCCTAATATAAGAGAAAGCTTAGAATACAAAAATTAAACATGATGTAAGTCCACTTAACCACCAGTGGCACTGAGGAACCCTGGTAACTGTAGCACTGCACTGTATCATTTCCTTTTGGCTTCCCACCCTTGTAAGTTCCCAAGGTAACACAACCTCAAAACCAAAAGTCATTATACTACTGAATTTATACTAGAAAAGAACTTAACCAGGATAGTTTTGATACCTTGGCATGTGTAAGAGATGAAACCTCAGAAGAGAGTGAATCTCTGCAGAAAAAAAAAAATTAAAAATCACCGAACATCTATAAAAAAGTAAACACTTTACAATTAAAATTCAAGCCCTGTCACAATCTGGAGAATACCATTTTATATGTCTAGAATAAACAATATAGCTAAGGTGGGAACATATACTACGTTCAAGCGTGTATTCAGTCTCATTCTCTGTCCAGTCTACCTCCTCTGCTACCCAAATCACCTGGTGGGTCTGCTGTATCTGCTACAACACTTTATTTATGTACCAGAATCCTGATCTTGTCTCTTGGAATTCAGGCTACTGGCTTATTGGGTGAAGGATTCCCTGTAGCAGGGAGTACTCAGGCAGTAAGCAGAGTTAGCAGCTTCACCAGGACAATCCATTACCAAAGACTGCCAAGAGCTGGCTGGTAACACCCCTACCTGACACACAAATCCCTGAACTCGTACAAAGGAAGTGAAGCCATAAATCAGTGTCCTGTTCATCCTATGAGGAGGCAGCTCCCCCTGTCCCAGCAGGGTCAGACTGACTGTTGTCAAGTCAATTGACAGGGACTAGCAAACGAATATGAGGTGGAGCAACTTACAAATTAAGCCTCATCGAATTTTCTCTGGAATAAGTATAACAAATATGGTATCTATTTTACAGATGGGGGGAAAAAAACAAGAATAAAAAAAGCAGCTTTCTTATCTGCTTATTTGGCTGAAAACTGTGCTTCTTAGTAACTGAATTTCACATTACATTATTTTTCAAGTCTATTGAAAATAAGCAGGAAATTTTAGCATGCTGTGTGCTATTCAGGTCAAATTTCTTGTCAGATATATATATATTATATATATATCTTTGCTTTCAAAATGAGTTATGTGAATGTGTATTATTGCAGTGAAAGGCTACTTTTTTACAACCCGTTATAATTTTTATACTTCAATTAAAATGCTGGCTTATAAAAGATATCGAATAAAATTTAAATTTCTGGCTCATCAAGTCACCTAATTTTTTTGCCAGACTGATTTGAGCAAATGTTTAGATCTTGTCTTTAAAAATTTCACAGACATTCATCAACAAGAATTATCTGCACAAAGCTCCATATTTTAT
>VZRZ01006012.1:3169982-3196086 GCA_013398175.1 Climacteris rufus | reverse complement strand
CACGGCCCCGCTGCCCCGAGCCCAGCCCGAGCCGCCGCCTTACCCCGGGCAGGTCCCCGCCCCGCCGGGCCCCGCCGAGCGCCGACATTTTGTCCGCGCCGAGGCCGCTGTGGCGTCGCCTTCGCCCGGGCAACGGCGGCCGCCCGCCCTCGCTCCTTCCCTGCCTCCCTCCCTCTCTCCTCCCTCCGCCCGTGTCAGGGCCCCAGCGACAGCCGCGGGGACGGGACCGTGCGCAGGGACCAGCTGGCTCCCGGCATGGCGCTGGGCTGCCGCGGGTTCAGGTGAGGGGCAAGTGAAAAGGGCTGAGGGGCCATTATAGTTGTTGTTGTAATAAATATTTATTACAGCCCTTCTGGCCTTGCTATATATTGTCCTGCCAGCATCCCTTCATTTCAGTGCATTGAATTCCTGTTTGCAGCCTAACAGCAACTGTGCCACCCTATGTACAGCTCTTTGATGCTGTTGTCCCTCTGCATTTCCTATTACTACATTTCTGGGATTGTCGTCTGATTTTAGCCTTGTCCTCCACCACTTGTTTGAATCCCTCCATTATTTTTGTCCCTTATCCCCACACAGTTCGATTTTGCTGCATCTCTTCTTCCAGTCACCCACGAGCCCCTTCCCGTGCTTGTGCTGGGAGCCATCCGTGGCTTGGAAAGGGAGCGAGCAGGGTCATCCCGAGCACGTGGCACAGGATTGTGTCCAGATGGTTCTGCAGTGTCTCCGGGGAGGGAGGGAGACTGCACACCCGCTCTGGGCAGCCTGTCCAGTGCTCAGTCACTGCGCAGGAAAGAAGTTCTTCCTCGGTTCAGGTGGAACTTTCTGTGCATCAGGTTCTGCCCGTTGCCTCTTGTCCCATTCCTGGCACTGGGAAGGTTGTAGATTGCTGACCCACTCACCTCTCATTCACTGCAGTCTCCTTTCCCAACTTCCAGGCGGCTGGTGCCCCTCCATGTGACACCAGCCCTGCTGTCCTGCACTGGGTATCCATGGAGCAAGAAGAACATAGTTCTATATGGAGTTACATGGGCTGTGTGTGATTTTAATTATGAGATTTGCACAAGGGAAATCAGAAGGGCTTAGCTGGCTGGAAGTGGAAGGTCTGTGCTGAAGGATTTCTGCAGACGTATTATTTGCGAAACAGAAGAAATGCTTGAAGATTTTGAGTGTTGAGACAGGCAGGGTAATGGGATAAATGGAGGTGAAATGAAAGACAGGACAAATATGATTACTGGAAGGCAAAAAATAGAAATATCAATCAACTAATGTTGATTCAAAGGTATTGACACACAGGGGGAAAAGAGTGAGCCTATGAAAAATGTTACAGAGATTTTGAAAAAAAAAGATCCATCCAGAAGTCAGTCTATTTCAATAATGTTTGTGGTTTTATTTAGTAAGAATAGCAAGAGGCTAATGGTGGCCTTTCAAAAACAATAAAATCAGAATTTAACTCCATCATTTATGCTTTTTGTTTGGAAAAACAAGAAAGGTGAGGTCAATAGCAGAAATCAAACCTTCACAGGGGAAAAGAGAGATTTTGTTAAGAAATAAGTTGTAGATTCCATGAGACATTAAAGCATCATAACCAAAGCCAGGTTTTAGAAACCTCTTTAGTGACATCCTGGGGGATTTTAAGAGAAACAGGGGAACTAGAGAAGGGAATCAGGTTGACAGGATGAAAGCTATGAGGAGAAACATGCTCTTTCCTAAGAGCAACTTTTTTTTCCGGAAGTACTATTTCTTTATGCAGAACTAAAAAGTCATCTTAGTAATATTTTTACTGGTTTAAAAGTTATTGTACAAAATAGCTGTAAGAGCATAACACCTTAAAATGCCAAATGTATTGGCGAGAAGATCTCTGCTAGTTAGATACTGAGGCAACAAAATTACTGGTTGAGATTAGAGAGATTAGAGCCATTGATTTTCTAGCCAGCTTTTAGCTAAGTCTTAATAAACAAAAGAGGGGTAATTTATTATATGATAAATTATTAAATATGTTAACAAACACAGCAACACAGGGTTCTTTTTGTTCAAAACTGCATGAGAATAATAATATACGTATGTATTAGGATTGCAGATTTGCACAGTATTTCTGAGATCCACAACACGATTTATTTAATATGATTTATTTTATTGGAATATTATATCAACTGGATTTAGAATTCAACTACCTACGTTTGAAATAATATGAAAAGATCAGTATATTTGGATAAGTATTTCTTAGTGAACTTTAAAGTATTTCTCCAGAGATGTAGAAAACAAAATTAGAAAAAATGAGAGATTTTGTTACATTCTTCATCCCTTACTCCATTAAGGTTTTATCACTTTAAAGTTGACCTGACGTGACCTTAACAGTTGTGGTTAATTCTCTAATATTCTCTAATACATAGTTGGTAACTGGGTAGAGGATAGGCTTATATTAGAGACCCCAACCAATAGTGAGATACATAAGGAGATCGGAAAATGTATCTCAGGATTTATCTGGAGAAAAAAAAGGCCTTTCAAAGCATAGCATTGGTATGGTATAAGATTTAGCCAACAATATTTGCTAGCAAATTGCCATTTTCCATTTAATAATTTTTTGAAAGTTGACTCAAACATGGTGACTGTAAAATGAAAATGTTTTTGTAATTTTGAGATGAAGTATACAGCAGGTTAGAGACAGGTTGTAACCAGATTGTTATTTGTTATCTCAATAACCTGTACTTGGGACTTCTGTGATTAGAGTATTATGTCATCATTCTGTATTTTTCAAGTGTTTCAATTTTTGTTTTCTGAGGATTATAAGATCCCAGAGTTAAATGACTCTAACACAAATGTTAGATTCAAAATGAAGTTGTTCACTATGTTGTCTTTGTTGCTCTTCCAGCAAAGGAGGAGGTAGGTCACAGAACAGGGGAGCTGCATCAGTACAGATGGTAGGAGTGGTTTGGGACAGAGGGGTGTGTGTAGCTGCTGGGATGTTAGAAGAGTTTACTGCAGAAGACTGCTGAGGATCAATATACAGTGTTTACTTTTGATTAAACCAAAGCACATGCATTATTTAGTTGTTACCTGTGGCCCTCTTCCTGCTACAGGCACAAACTGTGTGACCTCTCTTTTCCTACCCCAATAAAAATATAAAACCATGAGACTTTTATATGAGGCTTTATATCTCTGTACACTTTTAGACACACTTTTTGTTCATAATATCTTCTTACTGGCTTAAAGATTTATTGTACAGAATTTTCTGCTTGTTTCATAGAAGTTGTGATATTAAGTAGAGACCTAGAAAACTATCAACAGGAAGGGGTAGAGGTTCCCTGCAAATAACATGACTTGTCAGAAACAGGAGCAGTAGTGGTTTGGCACAATGTTTTCTTCCATAAAAATCACTGCAAATCTATCAGGCCAAAGAGACAACGTCTGATACCCTGGCTCAAGCTTTTGGTTTTGTGGGGTTTTTTTTGTAAGGTCCATTGTAAACAAGTAAACAGCACATAGAGGTGCACAAATGCTTGCCATTTTGGGGCCAAGAATCATGTTAAGGGCTGTATATTGTCTTGGGTATGTGTTAGAGTTAGATTCGATTGAACTTCTGTTACTACAGAACATCTGTATCACCTCTCTTGATTCCACCTTAGAAGCAAAAGTCTTCCACAGGACTTGCTGCTGCCTGCTGTACCTCCATCCCGGGACAGAGGGATGCTTCCCTGAGGCAATGTGACACAAAGTGCTTCGTTCTTCCCCGCCAGTGAGTTTGTGTGCCCAGGATCCTTCTCGCCGCTTAGATCACCCAGCTCCGGGTGCAGCATCACGGAGGAGCTGTTCCTGTCCCCGGCCGGCAGCCCCGCGTTGGGGCACGGCGCTGCCGGGCCCGGGCTGCAGCCTGGCAGGCTGTGCTGCCGCGGGGCTGCTCCTTCGCTGCCCTGCCGAGCGTCCCGCCCGCCGTGCCCGGGGCTGCTGCTCTCAGTGTGCCCGGGGCTGCTGCTCTCAGTGTGCCCGGGGCTGCTGCTCTCACCGTGCCCGGGGCCGCTGCTCTCACCGTGCCCGGGGCTGCTGCTCGCACCGCGCTCCGCCGCACGGCATCCTCGGGGAGCCTCGGCAGCAGCCACAGCCCGTGCGGGCTCGGCCCAGGCACGGGCAAGTGAACCAGGGACAGCCTGGCTGCAGCGCTCACAGATGAAGGCCAATCATTTCAAGCTAGCAGGCAGTTGTTTATTTACGCATTTATTCTGAATGTGCCAGAGAGGATGTCAAACTTAAATCCAAAGCATAACCTAAGCGACTGTAACCATTCCAGCCACTTCACACTTGAATTGTTTCCCTATCTTACATTTCTCCTTCATTTTTCTGGTTCCAACTTTATGGAGGGGAGAGAGGAAAGAATAGAATTTTGGAATGAATTGTCGAATTTAATACTTAGCAGATTTCTGAAAGCCTGGATTTGTTGTTGTTGTTGTTTTATTAGCTTTAAGTACTCATCCTGGTTTTTACTTTAAAAGATAAAATTGCTGTTTCATATTCCTGTTGTGTGGCATGTATAACAGCTAATCTCAAACTCACCTAAAAATCAGACTAAAATACATTATTATTTTGCAGTCATAGGTTAAAAAATGATGGAAACTTGCGTACAGCATTCCCAAACATTAGTGGAATGGTAGGATCTAGAGAATAATCCAGACCTTGAGGGAATTCCCCAGACAGCTATTGTGTATTTCCCCCTAATCAATAATAATAATAATCCAATGGTGTTTGAAATGGCATGGTAGCATATTGGCTGTATTTTTGTGCTGATATTTTCTTATGGATCTCTAATGGCTCCCTGAAATATAAAGAAAACCAAGTATTATTCATAGCCATGGATCTCCTGTGAAAAAGATGCTCTTTGGAGATGTGAAGTCTGTGCGAGATCTTTAGCCCTTACTGACAGATATGTTTTGTTTCCTGGCACAATGACCCTGATGGATTTGAGTTTGTGTGCCAAGTTTTGTGTGGCAGAAGTTGGGGAGACGTGTGAGGGCACACAGATTTTGAGGGACAGCGGGGCTGGGGGATGGGCAGACTGACCTATTAAGTCTCTTCCATCTCCAGTGTCTCCGGTTTTGCTTTCATATAGATGGCAGTGCCATGGAAATGTTTATTCTGTTTCTAGTAGTTGTGTAGACATATACAATTCCTAGTTTCTAGGCTAGTCTAAGTTATGTCTTTTATATAGCTATAACCAGCATACTTGTGCTATCCAGATTCCTATTTAAAAATACAAACATTTTTCTTTGTTCTTCTCTGCTTTGCTGCACTATTGGGGCTTACTTATTTCAGTGTCATCCTTCCTAACCTAATCCAAACGATAACCTTGGCTCAACAATTTAAACATATTGAATCCCCAACCAGAGTAGTTTTCCCTAGTAATACTCTGATTACAGCAGCTTTTATGTCTGAACAGGAAAGGACCTTAAACACTAAATCTCATCAGCACTGTAAAAAATAAGTGGTGAGCATCAGTCACATTTTCTTGAAATACCACAAGTCTTTCTTGAGGCCTAATCCTTTAATCTCTGGATTTTGGGCACTTCTGTTCTGATTACTAGGGATCAAAAGGTTTGGCAAATACTCTTCAGACCACTCTTCAAAGTGGCCACTGTAATATTATCAGGTTGTTATGACAGTTGTGTGATTTTTTTGTTGCAGTGTTAGATGGTATTTTTGGAAAAAATAGAGAAGTTAGTTTATCAATGCAATGGTCTGTCACATGGACAATTAACAAAAAAGCACTTGGTCCTCCAGTACAGAGGTTCAGAGGATTTGAGAACATGACAATGTTGAAGTAAAGGAGAAATATCTTTTACTGATGGTGGAAATTCCTTCTGCTGGGTGAGATGCAACATTTCTAATGGAGGGTACCCTTAAAGGGCTGCTGCAATGTATACAAAGGCTGTTTTCCTAGCTTGCTCCCAAAGCTACAGTGATCATTCATTTTACTACAGTTGGAAATCTTATGCCATTTCCTGCCTGAAATACTGTCATGTGTGAAGTTAGATTAGAAAAGAGGAAAGAATTTGGCTTGTCATTCATGGACCAAAGTCAGTCCCTTAGACCCTCCTACCAGATAGTTTAGTTATGTGTTCATTGGTCTCCTCTGGAAGTATACAGTTTTCCCCCAAATGAGATAATTTCCTCATCCTGTTTTAAACAAAGGCTACGTAAGTTGAAACAAATCAGTGACTCCTCCTCTACAAGGTTCAGTTTACTTATTGCAAGCTAGAAATAAAATTGAGCTGAATATTTCCCCCGTATTTGATCACTGGGACTCCAGAAGACTGTCACTTTACATGTAGATCTCTATCTAAGGAAGACAATCCCGCCTCACTTAAGGAGAACTAACAAGATGCTTTTAAGAAATCACATTTTCAACAGAAAGGCTTTCAATTTACAGGGCAGAGTTGGAAAAAGAAACAGGGCAGAGTTGGAAAAAGAAAAAAATCTTGTCACCTAGATGCAGGGCCCTGCAGTTTTAACAGGAGCAAATGCAAATCTATCCATGCTGTTCCTGTTCATTCCAGCCTTCATTGCTGGGCTGTGTTTATTGTTCCTGTCCCTGCCATTGTCAGTAAGAAATCCAACTGGGTATTAAGAACAAAAACCCCAGGGCCTGAAAGAGGCAAATACTCTTCTGCTCATCATGAATATTTTATTTGCATAGGTGTGTTATCACTTGTATCCTGTTCCTCTTCACTTGGAAGATTATGTTCTGCTATATGGCATAAAATTCATTTGGAAAGTTCTTTTTTATATTGTTGCTTTCATGGGATTTGCCATGTTGTATGTTCAAGTGTGCATATCAAGGGTGAATGCAGGTGAGGGCCTGCATAGTTATTTTGCTGTGTTGACAACACCACAACAGATCTGGTCTTTACTATAAAATTGCATATTTTTATTAATTTTTCATTCAGGGAAATATTCTTCAACGTTCAGTGACAATAGTGAGCTATGGCCAAACAAATGAATATTATGTATCAAGTACAAACAAGTGCTAACATTTTAAGTGTGTCATTGTTAGCATTCAATGTTAGTCTTAAACTAGAATAATACACGTTTTTGCATATGCTGTGTTGCTTGATAAAAGAAATGGTCATTGAGTCTGTAGTGCCAGTTCAGCCCTGGGTTTCCCTGATAATGTCTGCCCTCTGTTAGAAAACTTGTAATTAAGGAATTAGAAGTAAAGCTCTGTGTAAACCCCCAGTATGAACACACTTGACTTGTTTGTGCACTAAACTGCACTGAAAAATTATTTTGGCTTAGGGGAGGCAGGAGCTTTTTCACTAACTGGAGTAAAAGATGTGTAGCTCCCCGTTGGCTGGGGGAGGACTCTGGTTTGTTATCTTTTGCCTGTTTTCATAAACAAATGCCGACAGCAATTGTTGTTTTTGCAGATCCAGCAGAAATTCATAGGGGTTTTCTTTTTATTTTGCTGCCACACAAAAAAGAGATGTTATTTTAACAACAGAATGTTTGATAGCTTTTAAAAATACAAGGCCTAGTTTTTATGCATGCTGAGCCCCATAATTTCTATTGAAGTCAGCTCTTGCTGCAGATGCCCCACAGCACTCTAAGGAGTCCCTCAGATTCAAGATCCAAGTACAACATTAGGGAACATCTCTGATGTGAGCACAGTCACCAGGGAAAGCACAGGGGCTTTGTTTTCTATGCATGAACACAAATTGGACTGAGTCTTTTGGAAAGTACACATATTGAATGTGTTTGTAAAGTTTGCCAAGTTCTCATCTCAGCAGTCATCCTTAGCAGTAAGGTGCTAGTTAGCCTACCCTTAAGCAGGGTTTCTCTCATGGGAATTGCTTTGTGAGAGGGAATACAGAGGTAAGATTGTGGCATAACCACTGTTGGACACTCAGGCAAAGGGAAATACCTGTTCTTTGAAGAAACTATCTATTTAAAGATAACCCCAGACTGAATATTGAGCTCAATTCCCAGGCTAGGCCCATCTGACAGAGCTTTATAGGTTCCTGTTGTGTGGTCAAAATGTTTTTTCTCCCTTATTGCAACTAAGGCTTTCCCAGGATTCATGCCTCATCAGGTAACAGTTCACTGAAGAACTCTTCTGTAAAAAAACCCCACAAAACAAAATACCTAAGATTTCAAACTCCTAACAAAAACAAGTACATAAATACAAAATTTATTAGTTGCATATGCAAACAAAGTGGGAAAATGCCCTCCCTTCCATCCTGTCATTCCATACTGTTCTCTTTCCCAAACAAAGATTAATCCCTACTTAAGTGTTGTATATTGACTGAATGTTATTAGACAGATGTACAAGCAGTGTAGTGACAGGTAAAAGACCCTTCAAGCCTTTAAAATGTATTGTCAGCTGGTTTATTAACATTATTAAGTGAATGTCTGTGCTCAAATGTTCAGAACCTTTAGCAAACAAGGTATGAAAGAGACAAAAACTGGCTGAAGTGAATTTTGAATGAATAAGCTCTTATGCCTTTGGCTGAGTAAAAAGAACACTCCAAAGGTGTTCAAGTTCAAAGACTATGTTGGGTTCTTTTCCCTAAAACCTGATCAAAAGAAAAAGATCCATTGGAACAACAATTTTGTTTATTTGAATTTGGACATTCTTCCTCAGTGTTGGCAACTCAGGTTTTGCAAGCTCATACCACTGTAGAAGAAGCACCAAGTGGAATGTAGAGATAAAAACTGATGTTTGCTATGCAAGAAAAGTTGAATTCTCACTGTAAAGAGATAGCTTGAAGAGTGAAAATATTAATTGTAAAATTATTGCCGGTATCAGTAAATTGAAAAATTTACACTTAACATTAAGTGTAAAGTTGCATTTAATTATTTTTTTCATGCAAGAATAAGCATGTTAAACAGCTCTGGTTATAAGCATAATTCTGTTGTGTTTCTTTTCATTGTAAATTGAGTCTTAAAAAGTACTTAAATAGAATTAAAACTTGAAATAATAAATTCTGGACTGTGGTTGTCATAAACTGATACCTCCAGAACAGTGGCTTCACTTCTGTGAGGATCACCTGCCTATAATTTCTTAACCAGGCTGAACTATTGCAGAAGGTAGCCTTAATGCAAAATTAGTCCAAAAGTGCTCTAAAAACCCACACAGCTGATTCTGTGAAGCATGAAAAGCTGCTGTACTCACTGTAAAGGCACTGTTTATAGAGGAAGTCATTATCTCTGATGTGAATTTAAATGCTTTCAGTGACAGCAAACATCGAGACTTTTCCTAGGAACTATCTAGTTAAAAGTAATGTGTGATGCTGGTCATGTAAAGTTGCTGAAGTCAATCTTTCTCCTTATTTTAAGTATTAGAAGATTAATTAGTTCAAATAGAAGTGGCATAGCTTTAAACTAAAATCAGGTTAAGGAGATACTGAATACAATAAAATCATTTTAGGATTTTGTAACAACCCAGCTTAGCAGAGTATGGGTTTCTGAGACAGTGTCACATCTCAGGGGTTTGCTCACAGCACCCTGGTTTCTGTTCTCTTGCTGTGTAACAATTCTGCAGTAGGCCTGAGTAACTCCTGTGTTCTTCTGCTCCATTCACTGGCCTAAAGCACAGTACAATGTCTGGCCCATGTGCAGAGGAAGGAACTCTCTCTGCCTGATTTGGGAGACGATGCTAGAGATCACATGGGCTGAGCAAAAGGAAAACAGATCCTCAGAAAGGGCTGTCAGAGTTCATTTAGCCTTGGTGAATGATCTAAGGAAAGGGTCTCCAAAGTCACACTGGGGCAGCAAAGAGTCGAGCACATAATTGTGAGTAGCAGTGAGCAGGGTTAGTGGAGGATTGCTTGATGACTCTTTCAAATCAAGCACATGAACAGAAGAAATCACTTAACCAACACACAGTGGGAAATTAAGGGCTTCAAAAATCTCTGTAACGTATTGCTTGTGGCAGTGAAAAATAAGCTCATTTTTCCTTTTTATTTTTGAAGTCAGTACAACATGAACAGCAATCATGCATCCTTTCCCTGTGCATCTCTGGCACCATGACCAAGTGCTGGCCTGTTGTAGAGAAACCACCTCCACCAAGGCTGTGCTTTATTTTCCGTGCAGCCCTTCCAACTGTGTTGACATTACTCATGAAGCTACATGTAATGCTATTCCATGCTATGTATAATTGTGTTTTTCCTTACATGGTCAGCTGTCCAACAGGAAATGTAAATTAGCTACCTCTTTTCTGGGCTGTGTTGAACAACTGTTAGGTAAGTGCCAGCCACTTGTGTGTCTGGGCATTCAGTGTTTTATAGAGCAGTGCCCAGGTTTGTGTTGGTGGAGTTTTACAAAAGCTACCCAAGTGACAAGGGCAGTTTTCCACCTGAAGGGGCTATGCTGAAGAAAGCAATACTTGTGTAAATCTGAAAACTTATTTTTTCCAGCTTGCATAATATTTTTGTAGATCTCATCTGACGGAGATCTGAGTTTTGTTGGAGATTTATTCTAATGTTGGAACGCAGTGTTATGAATGTGGTTAAGCTCATATATAGTAATAAGCATGTGAGCTGCTATCTAACTAGGTTGCTGAATCAGATTTGTTTCATCTCCTTTTGAATGGAAATTGATCCATCTTCTGAAATACTGCTTATGCTAATCAAAACATTTATTTTTCCAGAAAGCCATGCTAGTTGAGTTAATATTTGCCTTTAAAGTTTGGATTCTCCTGGCAGAGGGAATAGTTTAAGTTTTGTCTGGGCTACAGTAGAACAAATTTCATAATGAATATGTAAGAGATGTGAGAAGCATATCTAGCTCCTGCAAGTAATATAGGGCACCCTATTTTATTGCTTTAACTATAGCTGTGCTGTACTGTTTGAAATGAAAAAATATTTCTTCTTTTGCTTTAAATCTGTTCCTAATGTTTTAATTTGTCAAAGTATTTATCCTTTGAATTATTAACATGGTATGAAACAGTATTGTCTCTAAGTTGTTTTAGAATTTACTTTTGTACATGAGTTTAGCTCGATTTTTAAAGAAGTATTCATGTTAGCTGTTTTCAGCCTGCACTCCTTCACTTGCCTTACCTAATTTTCAACTTTTTCTATTCTGTATATAAGTTTTGTGGCAAAGACTAAGATGCAGAGACCCACTTTGGGATTGGTGCTGTGTGATGTGGAGTCTTTGCAGTGTGTATTGCAGTCATTGACACGGGGTACACTGAGCTCATTAACTCAGCTTTGCACTAGTGCTGTGATATTTGTGTCTAGGTGACTTTAAGCTTTTACTCTTAAAATATCTCATTGTTGACACCACTGGTTCAGCTTCATGGGAGCTCTAGTCCACAGACAGTTCACATAACCACCAAACTTTTGTGTTCTACATCAGCTAGTGTTCAGACATTCCTCACTAAAGCGGAGGAATTGCTCCTTTGGTAGAGGGAGAAAAACTGAAGAATGGAATGGGCATTTCATTATCTCAAACACCAGAGAGTGCTGACATTGTGAATGTGTTGGCACATGCGCACGGTCTGACAATAACAGCTCTCATGCCCAAATTTCCTTAGCATTTATTCATGATAACCCCTCTTTCTCAGTAAAAAAGCCAGGTTTTAATGATTTTTCTGAATTTGTTTTCTGCAAAAACCATGTATCTTAAAATTTGGATTCAACTGAACTCCCTGGCTAAGGCCGATCCGTTTGTTTGTACTTTGACCAAAGGATTACATTGATGTTTTCCCAGGATCCAAAATTGTATTTAATCTGTTTACAGAGCTACATATATTACTTGAATGAGAAAGAGGGAAATGAAAGTGGCCATATCTACATCAGCTGGTAGCTGTTCACAGGAAGCAGCAATTACTGTCTAGCCTTCTTCCCGGGGAAAGCCCTCCCAACTGCTTCCCGTACCGTGTAACCACGCTGTGCATTGGCCACACAGAATAACAAAAAAAGCACCAGAGAGCAGTAAAAACTAATACATGTGGGTAGATTAATAAGAGTGACAATAAATCCTGTATGAACAGAACTGAAGGTAATTTCACTTGCAGCTGTCAAACCAAGCTAAACTGGCAAGAGAAGGAATGTGTGTTTGTAATCAGCCGCTGTGCACTTGCAGCAGAGGAGGAACTTGGGCATGGCACACTTGGACAGTCTCACCTCTTCCACATTTGCTCAGCCTGTACAGTACCCTGCATTTTTGGTCTTTGTTTTTTTTTGGTCCAGCTCACATATGTGTGAATCATCCAAGGGGAAAGTTTGAGAGATGCTAAGTGTTAGGTCAGTCCAGGTTCATTCATTGTATTTCCTTAGAAAGCCAGAAACACTGATGTGTAAACAAAGGGGGAGGGGAAAGGAAGGTTTAATGAGACAACCAGGGTTAATCTTTTCTTTCAATATTGCATATAATTTGGTATTCTGATTATACTCTAAACAACAGTTGTATTTTCTTTAATTCAGTTATACAAACACAGCAGCCAATTAATATTCCTGCACTCTCTGTGTTGTGAAGGGTGCACAGAGAAAACCTTTGTTATTTTTCTGGTGCTAAGGCTGTTCATGTTAAACCATATTCCTCTACACAGCAACAGCAAAGTAAATGACGGCATTAATTCAATCCAGAATGCTTGATAAATTGAGAGGGGTTGTTTACCTAGTATATGAAAAAGTCCCTTGAGGATGGGTTTTATTGCGATCTGCATAGTCATCCATATTCCTATACTGTCTGTGCTCATGTTTGTGAGTAAAACATATACAGTAATTTAGCATTCAGATAATCCCACTGCTATAATCCAGACAGATTTAGCTCAAATTTCTCTGGGATTTCTATTATCTAGATTTAGCAGTGTGGTGTTGACTGGATATTTTAAATTGCTGCAAATGCTTTTTTTCTGCAATAAACAACATATTTTGATGTTCTCATAATTGAAGCTGTGGATCCTTCCTGGCATTAACCACATGTAAAAATGTAGCTTTGTGAGGACAGTGATTGCACAGCTGGAGCATGCTTTTAATGGATTCCAGCTATTTGACTCCATACCACATAAGATCCTACAATGTTTATATGAAAACCAGTACAACATATGTGAAAATACTAATGAGAATAATCTGAAGAACATTTATCTCCACACGTCATCTATTTGAAAATTAACTCAACTGCTTCAATTTTTATAGTGTTTTATTGCAATATATTAGACAGTGTAATAATATAGAGCCTGGCTCTCTTACAGCACTTTTCCTAAGTAGACCAGAGCTTTTATTGTTTTCAGTTTCCTCAGACAGAACTTCTAGTCTTTCTCGCTCAGCAGTTTTGAGGAAAAGAGGCAATCTGGGGAGGGGGAAGAGCGTCATTATCCGCATGAAATGAGGGGATATTAAGTCCAAGTGCACTGGGTATCTTCCACAGCAGACCACCCTTTGTCATATGTTGCTCTGATTAAGTGCAAATGTATTCAAAGGAGCAGAGCAGACACTGTAGAGAGGGGCCCTAAATGTTCTGTACCAAAAATGCCAACCCTCCCACACGTGCTAGCATTGGTGGAGCTGCAGGAGTAAGAATGCTTGTGTGGGAGATTTTTGGGAGGGAAGTGTAGTGTGGGAAAAATTGTAAAGCTGCTTCTTCTAACTGAGTAGCTGGAGTGAGCGAGAGTGTCTGAATTGAAGCGAACTGCAGAGCAGGGCAGTGCATGCTCTGTGCTCTGCCTTGTAATTGTGTTGCAAATGCACCAAGTACATTATTCACCCCGGGCCAGATCTTCTGGGAAGAGGCTTGTGCACACTTGGCAATAATTTAATGCTAAGATTGTGTCATCCATAAGTGTCCCAGAAATTCAAAATAAGCAAACCACTTGGAAATATTTGGAAAACAAACTATTTGGAACCATCTGTGGGATTTAGGAAGCTGTGTGTCATATTTTTGTTCCCTGAACTGGGGGATTCAGACACCAATTCAGTAGGTGAGTTCAGGTATGCTGCCCCTGCAAACACGCCCGTCGTGCTGTGTTCCAGGTACCTTCTCTGACTGTGCGTTATTGCCAGCCCTGGTAACTGTAAAAATCTTAAGAGAGACTTTCAATGTGAAGAAAGAAAGAGGATGTTCATTTAATAAGTTGTGATAAAGCTGTTCCATGTATAATATTTATTTACTTAGTCCCCAAGCAGCAGGTTTGAAAGAATGATGAAAAAAAACCAAACAACCAAAACCAACCAAAACCAAAAAGCATTAGAGAAAGACTTTCATAGCCAATGATCATACTTCTGGGTGGAAACCTTCTGAAAGAAATATGCTGTGTCTGTGTGGCAGTACTTTTGGTTTCATACTGTCCCTGAGTTATTCTTTGCAGCACTACAGCAGCTGGGTTTCAGAAGCAGCAGCAGCTCTTACGTTCTTGCCAGAAAACAGTGTGAGTGTTCACTGGCCTCGCTTCAGTGCCCCTGCTGAAGCAGTGGGCCTGTTCCTGTCGCACTGAAAGCCCCCACTTCTGCTCTGACAAGTCAGATTTATGCTCAAATAGCTATCAATATCTGTGTTTGATCCCCAATAAGTCAGAACTGTGAAACTGTAATGCCAGTGAGATGGAAAAGCCATCTGATTGCTCTTAAACTGTTCTTTCTTCCAGACGGTGCCTGGGGCACCAGCTTTTGTAGCTGGGAGTTTTCAAGGCCCAATTCTTTTCTTTCTCAAAAAAATTTCTGTAGATCCCTAGAAAGTAATATGAAAACCCCAGATGAGCAGAAGATATTAAAATGGACCTGACATAACTATGCATTAGCTGCATCTTTATTTGAACAGAAGTATAAATCAATTTCAAGTTCTGCAGTCAGCATCCAAGTTGCCAGTGCACCCACAGGACTTCTCATTGCTGCACATAGCAGCTCGACTCACCAGACTCACCAGTTGGAGTCTGCCTGCCTGCTTTTTTTGCCTTTGCAGTTTTTTTCATCCTATTATATCCTGACCTCTCATTCAGCAATTATATTGAATCATGATGAGGACACTTTTCCTCACTCCCTTTGGATTTTCACTTGCTGATGCAAATGCTTCTCAAAATACCATCTTACCAAGTTATTAGATCCAAGGCTTGATGATGCATACTGGGCTTAGCTGAAGTATCAAACCAGCAAAGAAAGACCAAGAAATGAAAGAGCACCATGTAAATATTGACAGATTGTTTTTATGACTAAGCTATGATTATCCTTCATTAATTTGTCTATGCTTTCAGAAAGAGAGGAAATTGCTGAAAAGCAAAATAGTATTTTTTGTAACAGACAACTGTGTGCTGTGATTGTTGAAATTTCTATTCAAGAAATCCCTTAAAATGAAAACAAAATCAGAAAAAACCCCGCCCTCTCTTACAGAGAGGCAGGTCTGCAATGTTTAAAAGTAACAGCAGTGTTCTATGTCTGCATGTGTAATTTGAGATTAAATACACTGTGGATAAAGTTAAAAACGTAATCTTTTCTAACCACCTACCAGGCATTTATGTAGTATATTATTTCCTTTTTGACACTTAAATTACGGGTAATAATGCTCTGTAACTCTGCCATGACGGTGTTTGTCCTCTACCTTGGCTGTGCAACTGTATCACCTGCTCTAAGCTGAAGCAGCACAGTGAGGACAGAAGCTGGGCCTGTAGCACTGAGTTAATCATACTGTGTGCTGTTAGCAGAGCTGATACCTTTCTACCCCTTCCTTACCTCGGTGCAGGAGGAATAAAGCAACTCAAACTAGTCAATTGCTACAATTCTGAAAACAGCTTTTCCGTGCACAAAGTTGCCATCTGCACAATCATCCTTTTCCTCTTCAAGCAGCAAACAGGCAGAAGGCACCGAGCCCCCTCTCTGTGTTGCAGAGGGAAGAATCCCAGACATGGCTTTGGGAGCTGTGGCCTGCTGATTTTTTTAACCCATTGAAGCATTTTCTAAAGATGCTCTTCTTTCCATGTGCTTGGCTGGTGTTATGGTGACCAAGAGTGAATATATCAAGTTACTGGTATGGGAGTAGCCCTGCCAGGAAGCCAGAGGGCACGGTCAGTGCAAACTGTTTTTAGACGCCTGAACAGGCACAGCTCTAAGCTGGGTGCCTGCTAAGTTAATAAAAGGACTAAACATTACTTCTCCTACCTCCTGCATGTGGACAGAACACAGCCTGTATCTGAGACAAGCCTTTTTCCTGGGTTGATGTCACACTTGGCCAGTTGGCTCTTACGACATCGTGTAAATAGGAATATTCTAACACTGTGGTTAGACAGTCAGATTTTTGAGTTTGGATTCTGCTAGAATTTGAGGAGAGGACTTTTTTTAAACCGAAAGGGCAGAAGTTAAGAAAAGAAGCAAATAAAGAAATGTCCCAATGTGGGAAAATTTTATGAACAAAATGGGATCAACTCATTCAAGAGGTTAAAGTGAATGAGCAGAGGGAAAGCTGCCCCTACTTCCTTTCTTCTTGATGCCCAAAGAGATCTGTTCTTTGCTTCACGAAAGAAACAAAATTATATGTCTCAAGTTCAAGTGAGGAAGGTGACTTACCAATTTATTTATTTTACTCTTTGCATGTTGGTATAAAACATCCAGCTGCAAAGTGTACTGGTTTGTAAACCAAGCCACTCCACTACAAATTGCTGAAAAAGCCTGAGCACTTTTCCAAATAGTAAAGTCCAGTATTTTATTAATTGTAAGCCTGACACTTTCCTCCTATCCCCAGATGATATCAGTTGTAAGATGGAAGCTTTCGTGTAAATTTCCTTAATTTCACATATAATATCTATTAAAAAGCTATTTAAATACATGAGTCATCTCTTAGGTTCACTTAAAAACAGCAGAGGATATGAAGTGCTCTCCTGTACTGAAGCTTATACTTTAGTTGTTTTTTTTTCTTTTGGATTGTTAGAGCAATGTTAGAAACCTGATAGTGTGGGAACAGCTGTTCCTCGGCTGTATGTGGTACCGATCTGTAAGAGTAGTGATATTGTAACTGTTCAGCTAATTAAGACATTGATAAAACATCTCGATAAAGGATGCCATTCTTCTCTTATCTAAACTGATTTGCTGCTGGGTTTTTTTGCTAGGTTGAGCATCCAACCCGACCACAGTTAAGACCACGGGTACTGAGAGGACTATAACCAGCCCTGCTGACTCACTCACTGCCGTGCTCCTCTGACATAGGAACTGCTACCCAGCCTTTTCCTGCCACCCTCTTCACATGTTCTTATCTGCACTGGCTTCTCTCAATAGCTCTCTGGCTTCATCCCCATCTCAGTGGTACTTCTCTCCATAGCCTAATTTTGGCTCTGAGCTACATCTAGTGCTTAGATAGGATAAGTATAAGATTTCAGCCAGATGGATTATGAACAACATTTTCTTTTCAACGCTCTTGGCTCCAACCCCATAGAAGATTGCTTTAGCCCAACAGAATAAAGTCCTGTCCTTCAGAGAGCTGAGCCAGTTGCCTTAGTTTAGCATGCAGTGCAATTATTCTGTATGGTTACACAGAACAGGCATTCCACTAAGAGCTTCTGTTTTGCACCTGGACTCTGAGTGTGCTGCTGACATGAGGACCACATAGTGCCTTGAGAAGGCAGATGAAGGCATTAAGAAACTGGACCTTTGTACAGTATTATAAATAAACAATTTTCCATTTCTTATATTTCACCCTGAGAAGAGAAAATAATGTCTGTGCCACACTGAGCTCGATGTCAGTGAGTAAAACTCTGTGTGAGGCTTATAAATTCATGCAAATAGATAATATGACTTTTCCCCACCTTGATTCAGATAATAAATTAATGAGATTTAGTCCACTACTCCTTACTGAGTAATTCTGCAATCACATGTTCATGCTGAGGAAACCTTCTCAGTGAGATTTGAAGACAAGTCTTTCAGTGAGATTGTTTTCAAGATAAGCTATTGAAAGTGTGATCATTGCAGGGACACTAACATTTTCCTGCTACATATTACATGCATCACAAATCTGTCCAGCATCTTTGTCAATTATATAAATTGTAGCAGACAAAAATAATATTCTTAGAATTATTATTGGAAGAATTTATGGTCTCTTATGAAGTGAAAGTGATTTTGATATATGAGCAGCATTGGGAGGAACTGCCAGTGTGAAAACTCAAACTGGACCTGTTTGTGTAATATTCTTGTCTTGCAGGAAGTAGTGGGAGTAATATATGAAGAGTTGTTCACAAATCAGGATCCTTAGGAGCTCTCTAGATGACTTTTCCTGCACTTCGTGATATTCTGCAAAGAGAAAGTTCCTCCTTCCCCTTCTTGAGCCTTTTTATGTCACAAACTGTGCACACAGAGCCACGTGTGTAACAGCCCACACTGGTTGTTCAGCAATGGGTGTAGAGTAGGATCAGGTACAAAACAAAGCTTCCACTCACCAACGAGTCTCAGTGCAAAATAATGATAATCATTAAAACAAAGGTATTCCTAAAACTGTCTCTATTGCTAAAGGCTGCTTTATCTTTCCACACTAATGAGATGAATACCAGACAAGCCTTTGCATTGCCTTCACTCACAGCTTAACTGGAATCACAAACAGTTTTTATAATGAAGTATACAGCCTGCAAAAAATTTGTATTCCAAGTGTATGCATAGGCCCTGTTGTTCCAGATTGCCCTTCTTTCCCAAAGTGTGCACTGACAAGCTTTTCAGTGTGCTTATTACTGTACAAAGCTGTAAGCCAACTGATGGCTGTGCAGTAGGTCAATCCAGAGTTTCACCACAGCAAGGTACATTCTGAAGGGTTGTGCCTGAAGGGCACTGTCCCTTATGGATCAGCTCAGTGGGGACAAGAACCTGCATCTTAACAGGGATGTGCTGAGCATCCACCTCAGCCTCAGGGGAGAGTAGGTAAAGTGACATGTCCTGTCCTTGTACTCCCCAAACACAACCATTCTTGATTTGTACCGGTCCTTTTTCCAGGGCTCTGGGATGGAGGAAGTCCTCCTGATGCCCTGCCTCACTCCATGTAGCTGCACTAAGGCCAACCACCACTACTGGTATGTGTATTATGTGGAATAATTAAGTCTGTGTAACATAAGAAATATGTGTGCATTATACCTTTTATGTTCATAGAGCAAAGATGCATCTATAAATATATGCACCAGACTGCTCTGTACAATGAAGACAGATGGTATTTATTCTATATTAATTAATATTACATGCAGAATTTCCTCCCTCTTTAAATATCTTGAATATCCTCTTTCAGAATATAAATGTACACATACAGATTCTTTTTGCTTTGACAGCTGATGGTTGTATTTTATCTCCATTCAACATAGATGGCCTTGGTTTGTTCTTATAAGTGCTATCTTGTGTATCTTCAATCTAAATGTCATTATTATAATTCTCCTTTCTACTTAAATCAAGTTAATCAATTGATTTAATCAGTTTAAAGATGGAAAGCAAACAATGGTGCAAACCCTCCTGAAATTTGGAGAGTTAATAGATTAGGTTTGACAGGATTTGTGTCTGCAGGTGTTGACTTCACTGGCCATCACCTGTTTTAGTAGTTTGTTTTTTCTTAGTCAGTTGTTTCAGAATAACATTACACATAAGGATGAAATGCAGCCACCGCTGAGATTTTACTGTTCAGTGTAACTTGTTCACAAGTACTGCTTGAGACACGTGGTCTTTGCCATCGTAGTTTTACACTGGAACATTTCTGCCTTACAACTAGAGCCACACATGTGGCTAAAAACAAAAAAGCAATGGCACTACCATGGATATTTCAACCCCATTGCTTTAAGGGATACTCTGAAGGAAACTAGGCCAAAAACTTGACCTATTTTAAAAGACATGGCAATCTGTTCTTTTAAAAAATCTTTCACACTTCATTGAGTCCTTCTCTCTCTCCTATACCATGAAAAATATTGTACAGTAGCAAAATTCAGAATTCTTCTCTCTGTACTGTTACCCATACAAATCTTGCAAGGTCAAATCTGCAGTTTAACAAATTTATTTTTCTCCATCGCCGATCTTGAGAAAGAAATCCTCTTAAAAATTACCAAATGCATAAACTGAACTAATTAGGTGTAACTAACTGAAATTGTTACATCACTGCACTTTCTCCCTGGCGTTAGCTGCAATGGATCCATTTGGCAACCAGGAGGCCTTAGGATCCATAAAGGATTCTTGCTTCTAGGGACTTCCATGTTTTGAATTTGAAAACCAGAAGCAGCGAGCCATATTTCTCAGTTATTTTGCTGTTGGAAATCTGGCTGTGAAACTCTGTTTACTTTGTGTTGGACTCCTGCCAGGGGAGGCCTGGTTTTAGCAGATGGTCGTGGAGCGGAGGCCAGACGTTTCCTGCTGCGTCCTGACGAGGCACTGATAGCAGCGCTCCCAGGCACGGCACCGATGCCTTCAGCAGCCACCCCGCCTGGAGTGCAGGCACTGCTGGCAGAAGGGCTGTGAGGAGTCCATGGAGCAGCCCTTGGGGCAAAAGCCTTTGTGGCAAAGAGGGTCCTGACGTGGTGCTCAGAAGTGGTGGAGTTGCCAGCCAGGAGATGAGCAGGGGAAGGACTGGAGTTTTGACCAAGAGGAACTGAAGTGTTAAAACCAGATGGGCATAAGCCAGTAGTGAGGAGATGTGATTGCTTTGATCTTTGACAGGCCACCCCACTGTCTTGTCAGGGATAGAAGAAAGCTGAAAGAAGAAAGTTCAAATGGAAGCATCATATCATGGTGTGAGTTTTCCTGTCTGCTCTACACTCACAATGTGCAGGTAGTATTTTCCTTTCCCCCATTTCTGGTGGGCAACTTCTCTGAGAACAAATATCCTTACTGTGTCCTCAGGCTGGTGTTTGATCTTTCAAGAAGCTGCCTGCTCCAAGATGGGGAATCAAAGGGTGGTGCCATAAGCACTTGAGTATCGCTGGACCACTGCCTTTCCAGTTTGCATACAGGAGAAAATGCAAACAAATTTCTCGGGAGGCTGTATGCCTTGGAAAGCTTCCAGAGGTCCTTTAGGCATCAGTAAGATTAAGGACATCCATAGTTTATCTGGGGATTCAGATCTTGAACCGATGTAGCTAAAATTCATGGTTCCCATGCCATGTGGCTCTGTGTCTGGGGATTTGATGCTCTCCCATCTCCTGCTATCAGTTACCTGGAGCCACTGCATTACTGTGTCTAATTTGGGTCATGATTTTGTGCAGGTGGCAAGGCCCCAGCAAACTGCAGCTGGCCCCTCTCTTGCACTGAAGCCATTCTGCAGGTAGGCAATGTCGGATTTTGAGTGCTTGTGCCTTTCCTGTCACTACTGGATCTCAACAGGAAAGAAATCACAGAACGACTGGATTGTTGATTGCTTTGTTACACATCACTTGCATATATTTCTCCCTCCTTGGCCTTTATTCTGTTGGAATCTCCCCAAAACTGAGTCTCTGGGTTAGCACAAGAGACAACTGACAAGATCAGGCATCTGCGTAGTGACTGAAAATATTTTTCTGATAGCTTCTACCTGCAGAGCATCAACATTCAACAACCTTGGAAGTGGAAAAAAAAGGTTTAAATGCTCATTCAGCAAGTACCAAACTTTGGTATTTCTTTCACAAGAGCCCTTCCTTCCTAATCTTCACTCTGGTACAGGGCAGTTTGAATTACCACTTTCATGACCTACTGTCCTCTTCTATCTACTTTTCTTAGGCTGTGGTAGTTGGTGCCTTTTTCTACCTTATTGACTTCTTCCAGCTTGAAGACAAGAATTCAGTATTTAGGAGCACCACACCCCATTTTTTCCAGCTCAGTAGCTGAGCCCATTTGACATTACATTGAGACAAAGATTTTTTTGTACTGTACAGAGAAGACAGTCTACAGAAATGAAGTTTCAACCTATCTGTGTCATCAAAGAACATGGATGGATAGACCTTGAGAATTTAATCTGGTCATCATGATTTACAGAATGCAAGTGATCTGTGTCTTACCCCAGCAAAACACCACCCTCCTCATCTGACCAGCCATGCAAGCCATAGCCAGGCTGGGAGCCTGGGCCTTGCTGCCAAGCACCTGACGATCGTCCACATCTGCACAGAGGAAGGGCTCATTCCCCTTTCATTAGCTCCCTAAAACTGCCATGCAGAGGTCAAAAGCCTGTTTCCATCACGAGTCAGAGTGGTGGTTAATGCTCTTTCTTTGCTGGAGAAGGACTCATGATTACAGGGCCTACCTCAGGCTTCCCTGGCATTTTTTTAACATTTCCTGTTATTTGCCAAGTGGCCATACTGCCCAGCACATCGCACTTGTACCCACTCCAAACAGATGCTGTAAGACCCAGCAAAGCCTGGAAAAATTCAGGTCAAGCAGGCTTTCATTATAATTAAAGTAGCCCCCTTTTCACTGCCTGGTTTGAACACAGACCAGTTTCTCCTGGTAGCTGGGATGATGTGAATTTGAAGTTGGGTAAACTGCTTTTTTTTTTAATAATTGAAACCATAAAAGCTGAAGTTTTCATTCAAAATTGTAAGGTGAATTACTAGTTATTGCACTTTGATTTTACAGGTGCTACACATGAATGGAGATAACAAAACAAAGTGAACCAGAGAAAAATGTCGTGGGCATAGCTCAGGATACACAGAGACAGACATCCCTAGGGAAGGAGAGTTGCAAAAAGGCATCAAAATGGAGTTCACTGAACTGGCGTTTAAAGCTTTTGGGAAGTGTCTTTTTTTAGCAAGCCTTTAAAGTCAATTATCCTCAGAGAATGTGTTTCATGTTTGTCTTGAGGATAAAGATAGTGGGATTTCATTATTTATCTGCCTCAGACCTCAGGTTAGCCTGTGAGCTGCAGGTCCCTGGCCCGTGCTAGACAAGAGGCAGCAGATCCCTCTCCATGGACAGGAGAGCGGGCAAAGCACCTTCCCCTCAGTGCTGGCTGCAAGCTGGAGAAAGGGCAGCGAGGCATTCCTCCTTGAAAGTGAGAGACTGTATTCCCTGACTGTCACACCCAATTCATAATGGAAAAAAACAAAACAAAGCCACGCAAAAGTACAGCAGAGAAAATCCTGGAAAATAGGTTAGACAGTACTTAAGCACAACTTTTCCCCACAGAGAGGGCTTGCATTAGATCCCAAGCTCCAGGAATGGAGGAAAAATAAACAGAGCTTTTGGAATTAACCTGGCAAAATGGAGTTGGCTCCTGCCTGTCACAGTGGTGTGCATGGTACTGCATGGTGGAGATTGTCCTTGTGCAGACAGCTGGCTCCTTCTTTCTCCAAAACAGCTCTTTTATTCTCTTTTGAAGATCATCCTAGAACAAATATATCTGTCCAGCACAGGAGACTTCCAGCACTTTTGAGTTAGAAAAGACAGGAATTTTAGCACTAATATAGCAACATCAGTCTCTACACTAGTAAAATCTGTCTGCAGAAGGGGAGAAGTCCCCAGCCTTCTCCAGCTCAGATGCTGTGCTATTTAGTAAGGGCAGACATTTGAAAAATGGGAAGGAACAGGAAAGATCCTGGTTCTGCCAGCACTGGTCTGGTTTCTGAGATTCTTAAACTTTCACACATGTCTTTGTTTACAGTAATGGGACTTAAAATTAACTCCTTTGTATTACTTTTGATATGTTTCTTATATGATGCTGACTGGAGCTAAATCTCTATGTCAAATGAAGGTTTTTAGAACCATTAGGTATGAGAACTCCAGCAGATGGTTGTAGTGGTCCTTGGAGGATAATCCCTGGAGATGTCCAGTCAGTCCATCTCATAGCTGTTCGTCTCATAGCTGCTAAATCATTCCCTTCAGTATCTTCAAGTTAATTTTGTCAACACATGCTCTTTGTTGACACAATAATTCTGGATCTATTTGTTCTTTGCTGTAGTTACATATGACCATGTAAACTACATATGAGTTGCCACTATTTTTGCCCATTTTGCACAGGTGCAGAGACTGTACAAAACACGAGGCAAGTTCAGCTGGTTGTGCAGGAAGCAGCCAAAATGGCCCCCATTTATGGGCCTGCTGTGGTGTAAAGGGAAATGTTCCTTGCTTGGTGTGGAAACAGGTGCGTCACAAACCTGCGCCAGTGTGAAAAGCACTGAGGGAGAATTACTCCTAACATGAAAAAGGCTCTTGGAGAGCAGAGTGTGAGCTTCTCTGCTGTACTTATACACAACTGAGCCCCATTTCTTCCAACTATCATGCTGTGAAAAAATGTTGAATTCTTCTTTACTGCTAGGCCTGAGGAGGAAAGCTCTTCTTTACACAAAATGGGACCTCAGTCTTATTTTGGGACTTTGTGGAATCTTATTTTGGGCCTGATGCTCAAACCCAGCAACAACAGGCTTACCGTTGAAAGGCTTCCCAACCCAAAAGGCACAGAAAAAAAGAAAGAGGTTTTTTTTTAAGGAACAATGGATTGATGGTGAGAAGGAAACATAAACATAGTTCTTGAGGCCCAGGGATCATTTTCACCACAGAAATGCAACCTGTGAGTCTGGCCCACTTATTTAATCTCTTTGCCAATTTAATCCCATTCTGCCCTAAAACACCTGGTGTGATTTCAGGGTGGCAGTGGTGGCCCTTGGGTACCAGCCTGGCATGGCATTGCAGATTTTGCAGAACAGAAGTGACTCAATTTTTTTGGTCACATGATGCCCATAGAGCTGTAAATAAACATCATTACAAGCTGACATGTCTGGGAACAAAATTCATGAGGAACTAAATAATAAACTTGTCTTCCCACTGCTGGTTTAGACTGAAAGCAACACTGAAATGATGTGTATTTTTTGCAATTCATTGTAATAGTCTGTGATCCTGCAAACATGATGTACATCTGTTGAACTTTATTCTGAGGTGTAGGGCCATCAGTTTCAATCTGGGACTGATAGATATGCATTGGCCAGAATGATTGTGTGGCTCTGATCCCTGTGGGTCAAGTTCTGGCCAGGCAGATGTGACAGAGGCCAACAAAAGATCTCAACAGAGGCAATCCTGGCTGTGTTGATACAGTTGCTATTATTATTGTGGAAATTGCCACAAAACTAGAGAATATCAGCAAGGACATTCACCCATGTCTTCCTGTGCCAGTTTACCTGCCTACTGCTGTAGTTTTCTTGCAAAAAGCATAGCAGTTAGGGATTTAAAATTTATTACTTTCCTGTTTACTTCTTTTCTGTTTATTTTTTTGGATGACCTTCAGAAATTTTCAATTAACATTAAAAATGTTCAAGTGAGCTTAGCTTTTTGAGATTCTGATGAGAGGTTTTATAAAGGGGAAGATCACCATCACTGTCAGAGCCATTAATGTTCTGATTTTGGAGCAGTGGAGACGTAAGCAAATACTTATTTTTGAAAGGCCTTTGCTTTGGTTGGTGACAAAATACTCATCTCCTAAATTTAGCAATGCTGTGTCTCCATGTGTATATTTACATTATTAGTCACCTTTAAGCCCACGTTTTCTGTGATCAGTGCAGACTAGGAAGTCACTCCTTCATCCTTGTGTACCACCGTCAGAGAGGGTACCTGCATGTCCATGTCCCTGCCGAGTGGGCTGAGTGCCCGCATTGTGAATTCTTGTGGGAACACTACCAGAATTGGAGTAACTGGGGAAAGAGGGGCAATGCAGGGGTATCTTGAGCTGTCTTTGTTACCATAACCTTAGTGTGAAGAGAAACAATAACCATGGAATATCCAGAGTCGGAAGGGACCCCCATGGATAATCGAGTCCAGCTCCTAATACTGATTATAATAATGGTCACCTTGTATTCTAGTCCCTGAATTTAGGTATTTGTCCCCTAACCCAAGTTTTGCAGTTCCTCTGGCTTTTTCATGAAAAGCCACGATCCCAAGGAGCAGAAATACGGCTTGTGCCTGTAGTTCAGAGAAAGCTGTTGTGGTAGCAGCAGAATTTAAATTTTTGGGAAAATGTTGTTCACAGAAAGGTTGGGGGTAAAGGCCGGCTAACGGCAGCCCGGCCCCACTTATGTCCAGGGGACACACGGGGAGCCTGAGGGGAAGCGGTGGCCCGGCCTTCCGCCGCCCTGTGCCGGTGTCTGCCTTCCTCAGGGCCATGTGAGCAGCGAGGCACTTGTTATTTTGTTACGAGCGGCGGCTGAGGGGCGGGCTGGGCGCGGGGGCTGCGGGGCGCTCCCGGCCGCCGTGCCGCAGCTGATGTAATGCTGCTGCCGCCGCAGCGCCTT
>VZRZ01006012.1:3110227-3161949 GCA_013398175.1 Climacteris rufus | reverse complement strand
GTGCCTTTGTCCCGGTCTGGGGGGGGGGGGGTCGGGGCCTGCTGCGGGCAGGGCTGGGGCTGGGGCTGGGGCTGTGGGTGGTGAGACCCGCACCCCGAGTGGTGCAGGCATTGGTGCTCAGGCTGGCTCTGTGGGTGCTGGGACCCGCACCCCGAGTGGTGCAGGCATTGGTGCTCAGGCTGCCCGAGCTGTCTTTTCCCAGCTGTAACCCACAGACACCTGCCTGGGCAGCGTGGGGCTGGCAGCAGGGCAGGGGATGTGTCTGGGCCTGGGTTTCTGGGGCTGTACCTGTGTTCCTGCACAGCACTGAGTCCTGCTTAGCTTTCACTGGAGCTGGCTGGGGATGCTATCACTTACCCATTGTCAGGTGCTTCAAGTTTGGGAAGAAAATCTTGTTCCTGGGAAGGACTTATAAAATGAGGCATATTTGTATCTCCCCTTGAGAGGAAGTTCGTGGTTAAATGTCAAGGTTCATGATTGATGGCTGTCCTTTCTGATGGATGGCCTCAAAGGCGTGCAGGCAGTCTGTATTTCTTATTCAGGAATTCCTAAGTTCCGTTATCAGGTTGTTTGCACACCTGTGGTTGAAAAACCTGGATTGCACTGGACAGCAGGAATTACAGTTCATGACTTTGCTTGTAAAGCAGTGAATTATACTGTTTTTAAAGTGGTCAGCAATACAATCTGGTGGAACTTTAGTACCAATGAGGTTGTCTCTAAGCGTCCACCACAAGCATCCTGTGAACAAACAAGAATTAGTTTGTGAGCAAGGTGTGCTGGATAGTAGGATGGGCAGTTTGTTCTGTGTTTGCCTTGCCACCTTCTTGCCCTTGTTCAGAAATCATCTGAAAATGCTTGGAGTAGTCTTTGTGACTTCAGAGCAAATATTCCTGTGTGCCTTCTCTCTTCCTCTTCAGAACCACTGCCACATTAAAATACAGACTGGAAAGGCAGTTACTCTGTACCACAAACAGTAACTCTTTGAAGGTCTCTAAATTGAAAAGCTTTAACATTTATTTAATGTTTTTTGTGGATCGAAATTTAGTCTTTTTTTTAATCTGCTTTGAAAAATGGTGACAACTCCTTCCTCCAGAACCACACGCTACTTTTAGTGCTAATTCAGTGAAGGAAAGTACTTGGGAGGCTTGGGTGCTTATTAAGCCAGGGGGAGAATCCTGCAAGGAGATTCTGGATCCTGTGTGAATGCTGTGTCTGGAGGCAATCTGAAATTGAGACTTGAGGCTTCTACTTCAGGGTTGGACATCCTCTGGCAGGACCAGTTTATTGTCTTGCTGAGAGTGTGCAGGCAGTAGTTTCTTGGATAGAGCACGCAGGATGCCCTGGGGCAGCTCCCGTGCAGGACAGGTATCCTGCCAGAGAGCTGTGCTCATTGGTGCCTGGCATCATTCTCTTCCAGCTGCCATGTCCCACACTGTGCTGGGGTTCAGATGTTTGATTTTCAGTGCAAGGGCAGCGATTGCTCCGTGTTCCCTGCGCTGGTTCTGTGGAAGTTGGTAGCTGTGGGTGAGACATCTGTGAAGTGGACTGGTGCCCAGCCCTGGGTGAAAGCAGCAGCTCTTGCTGCGGTGGTGAGGCTGTCTGAAGAAAAGGCCAAAAATCATTTTGAAATAATCTTGCAGGAGTCAGACTGTGCCACAGAAACCTTTTATCCAAGCTCTAACAAAGTATGACAAAATTCCTTTTGTTAAGGGTGTATAAAAGCTTGATCTATTTTCTTTATGGTTTGGGTTTTTTTGTGTATTAAGCCCTTTGGCATTATAAATGATGAGGGCCTACGGTTGCTATTAGTGGTCATATAAACGAAATTAATTAGTTGATATTTAAAAGACAGATTACTCAGTGGCAGTAATCAGAAGCTGCACACCTGGAACCACAGTTTGCTGAAGAGCTAAGCCAACTTTTGGCTTCAGGAGCCTGCTCTGCAGCATTACCTTCATTATGCCTGATTCCAGTAGTAGAGTTCAATCACTGACTCCCAAAAAGTTGAGAAATTAATTCTCAGCTGAGAGAAAAGTGTATTTGCCTCTTCTGCTTAAAAAGACAATTAAATGGGAATGATAGATGTAGTTTTAAAAACATAGAAATATCCTGGGAAGAGGATATTTTGAACATAATCTATCAGTTGTTGGGAGATAGCTTACTGAGGCAAATAAAATATTTGGAAATGCTGATGGTTTGTGTGTATTTAATTACACTGGACAAAGGTTTGTCTAAATGGAGTTTACAGTGAAACTTCAGTTAAAAATTAATCTTGTACATCATTTTATCATGCAAAAAATGCCAAAATGCTGATGGTTGAGATTTGGTTACCTATGTAATTAAGTCTGTGATCCATGGAGATATCCAGACACCTATCTCTTATTGATTACTTCCGAGTAGAAGCCAGGTGTCTGATTACCCTGTAGATCCATGCCTGACAATACTCTGAGTAGTCAGTTTTCCTGGTTAATAACAGCTAAAAAAAATGGTAATAGTCTTGGTCTCACAGGCTAAGAATAAAAATGAAACACAAAATACTTTTTTTTGTTTGGTACCAGTGAGTTACAGCAGTCCTCATTTAGCTTTCATGGAACATATCTGCAGGGACTGCATCTTTTTTTTGGTAGCAGCTTACTTCTCTTGGAGGGATTAAGAATGTGAGTTCATGTATCGCTATGGTTTGTACAATGAAGTCAGTGAAACTTGTAGCTTAATTGAACAACAAAATGTAGATCATGTGTACCCTGGTTCGGTGTGTGAAGCCCCTCTGTGAACACTTAGTCACACCTGTCTGCTCTGGGGTCTTGTCAGTGAGTAGCTCAAGCTGTTCAGGGTGAAAATATTTGCAATGGGTAAGGGTTTACAGTGCAGAACCTAATAATTGTTATTTGTCACTTCACGGTGATGCTCATCACTTTACTAAAGTTCTTAGTTACTGCTGAGCACTTTAAATCCCAGTAGCTTTGTGGTAAGTGAGGTCCAGTGTAGGATCAGGAGATAGCTGGAGTACATTGTATTATTCCAGAATTTGTCAAACTTGGAAAGGTTATACACAGTTTTGGCTTGATTAGTTCAGCTGCTGAGCAAAGCAGCATATAGTTCACCTTCAAAATTGAAATCAAACTGTGTTAATAATCAGGGAAGGACATTTTCATTCTCTTAATGTGGACATCTGCTCTCCCACTGGAATGTTTACGCATGATGTGATTTGCAGGAATGAAAATCCAGACCGATCAATTCTGTAGTGCTCTTAAACAATGTCTGCTTCTGGAAGGACCCATCAGACAAGTAACTGTGGGTAATGTTAGTGTGAGCCTTTTACAGAAACAATTCAGTGAATTGTTAGATGCTGAAAACGTGCTGCAGCCTACAGGTGAATGTCCACAGTGCTGTTACCTCGGTGACTATTGCTTTAGTACTGTCTACGTACATCTTAAACATAATTCTCTGCTGCTATGATTTTTGGAAAGTCAAAAGTTCAGTGCAGCTTTTCTGAAATCTGATCTAGATTTAATTAAGGACAGCTTTTTCTGTTTTTGACTCTTTGACTAAGTAAGTTGTGGTGTAACTGTGCAGTTCCCTGGGATGTTTGGAATATACATGGTATGAATAACAAATCCATGCAGGTGTTCTGTAAATTGTCTGAGTAGGGTGCTAAACTCGGTGACCTGTGTGGCTGTGGCTTTAGTACTTTGTAGCAGGACAGGTCACATGCCCTCTGCTGCATTTTCAAAGGGAAACCATAACTATATGAAAACTTCTGAAATAGATATCAAAGTGCTTATGGATGACGCTATGCCTGCAAAGCAGGTCTGTTGCTTGAGAAAAAAATGGCCAAGTTCTCAGTTTTTTGGGTCCTGTCCCTCTAGTTGCCTGTAGAAGTAGGATGGTGAGGCAGCAGACTGGCTGCAGACATTGTTACCTGTTCTGAGGACACAGAGCACTGACTCTAAAGTTGTGGGGTATTAAATACTGGTCAGATGCTTGATGTTCATAACTTCCATTCATAAGCAGGTTTTAGATGAAGTCTTTTGATAGACTCATTCCCTCATCACAGCTGCAGGGGCAGCCTGGCAGGGAAGGAGGCAGTGGGGGGAGTGCAGTGGCTGGTGCTGGCCTGCCCCACGCTGCAGGTTGTGCAGCGCTGGCCTGCCCCACGCTGCAGGTTGTGCAGCGCTGGCCTGCCCCACGCTGCAGGTTGTGCAGCGCTGGCCTGCCCCACGCTGCAGGTTGTGCAGCGCTGCCCTGCCCCACGCTGCAGGTTGTGCAGCGCTGCCTTGCCCCACGCTGCAGGTTGTGCAGCGCTGGCCTGCCCCACACTGCAGGTTGTGCAGCGCTGGCCTGCCCCACGCTGCAGGTTGTGCAGTGCTGCCCTGGAGCTCTGTGCAGCTGCTGCTGTGGAGCTGGGCAGGCCTGCTGGTGTCGGCCTGAGCTGGCAAACGTGATCCGTGTGGGAGCAGCCGCTCCTGCAGGGCAGGCTGTGGAAGGTACCTGTTGGACAGGGTTAAGCTGCCACCTAGGAGTGAGTGCACTTGTGTTTAAACGCAGCTTTGTAGGTGCAAACTGAAATAGATGCATGCAGATATGAACTTAGATGACTTTAGCTTAATTAAATTTTGTGCAGCTTTCATTTTAAGCAAGTGCATCTTGCAGGTTTAGACAACCTTTCAAGTCTGCAGGAAAACTAAAGTTTACCTGTGTTGTAGGCTAGGGGAACTCAAACGTTTCAAAATAAATCCTTAAGAATTGGAGTAGCATGTGTTTGTAAACTTTTCTGAAAGTCGTAGTTTAGGATGTAAAATCATTTTAGAAGATGCCAAATAGATTATTTTTTTAACCCCTGGAATCAGAGGACAGAAAACTGGTGAGTTACACTGCTTTAGCATTCAGTGAGCTGACTTGAGATAGGCAAGAGACATCTGGCTACTTGCAGCTTTTTATTTGCAGAGACCAGATAATTTCTGTGCCTGGAGTGGGTTCAAGCTGATAAGCAGAGGTGAGAAGTGCCTCAGTGCAGGTGCAAGGCTGAAGGATGGATGCCTGACAGAAACTGTAGGAGCTGAACAAGGGGGAATTCTCTGAGATGGGAGGTTGTATGGTTGCCATCAGGCAGCAGTGCCACGTTCATCCTGCATGTGTTCAGCTTCAAATTTTAATTTGACAATAAGGACAGGAGAGGGTTCTGGGATGTGCCAGTGAGCAGTATGGCATAGGTTGGAGAGACAAGTTGCTTTTCCTGTGGCGGTGAAGTCATGCCCATCTAGCAGGAAAGAAGTGAGTGACCCTTTTAGTAGGCAGGTACTTGGAGGGTGCATGTAGATACTCCGGGCATTACTCAGCACAGGGAAACATAAGAGGCTGCAAGAATTGCATTCCCTGGGAGTCAGCAGTTGGGTACTAGTTCCTCAAGTAGAAAAAAGGGTTCAGAGTAGCTGTGTGATGGGCTGCATGAGAGGAAAGGGGGCAAGGAGAAAGGGGAATGCATATGTGAGATCAGGGCAGAAGCAGAGGTAATAGGATGTTGCAAGCAGCATTGGGAAGAGAGGGCTAGATAAAAGCTGGATTTGTTTGCAGTAGAACAGGCTGATGCCTATGGGTGAGCTGTTCAGTGTGGAGGGGAGAGATGGGTATCTGTGGCATCGAGGAGGGACAAAGAGTGTGCCAGGGAAACCCTGCAGGTTAAGCTGGACCTCCCCAGTGCAGTGTCCGTGAAAGGCCTGCGGCAGCCCCTGGATTGCCTCTGCTTCCCAGCCCCTGCCAGGCCCAGGAAGCATCGAGATGGCAGCGTGGTGTGGAGGCTGGGGCTCCTTCCCAGGCTGACAGTGGGACACCTGCTGCTGTTGACCCTGCAGGGTTTGGCACGAGGACGGCTGTGTGGGGTGTCTGAGTGCTGGTGGGGCGACTCGAGCGGTGTGTGGGGCTCGGCGGGGCAGGTGGGCCTGGTCTGCTCCCTCAGGGCAAAGCCACAGGACAGGACTGGGTTGTGGCACTGCAAACCAGATGACACCGCCCTGGGTACCAATGAATTGGGAAATAAAGAGGTACAACCAGTAGCAGCAAATCTCTCTGTTAATAGAATATAACTAGGATAGCTAGTAATGAAAACGTTGAAGGAAATAATGTGAAATAAAGAAGAAGAAACACAGTTTTTGTCAGCAGGATTAAATCTGCCATCCGGGTACCTGTGCCAGCATTGGGAAACACGTCTGGTAGGAAAGCCTTGCTGTAGAGCTGCTGACACTGGAAGCTGTTCTGTTGGGTTTAGCTGAGCTCTGAGCTATGTACAGTAAACACAGCCCTGTGCAGACCTGCACCTTTATGGGTTTGTATTGTGTGTAAGCAGAGTGTAGAACTGCTCCTATTTTCTTGCGTGAATATGGTTTCGTTTTGCCATCAGCTGTCTGCAGCCACCATTTCCCAGGGGAAGGGCAGCAGGGTACCAGGTCTGTGCCCTTTGGCAGGCTCTGATGCACAGCAAGGTGCTGCCTTCCTCCTCCTCCTCCTCAGCTTGGTGGCTCTGCAGGCATGGAAGGGAAACAATTTTGTGCCCATGTGTTTTGTAGGTGCACTTTTTTCCTGTTTGTTTTTTAAGTGCTGCTGAGAGTCTCACCCCCTTAGTTTTGCTAGGCATCCATCCTTTCTTGGAGCCGTGTGGAACAATTGCTGAAGAAAAATCTCAGTGTGCTTTACAGCACCTCCAGTTCAGACCCTTAAGTAATAGTGTTGTGATGGGGCTTCTGCTGACTGTGGCTGAAAATAGCACAGCAGATCTCTTATCTGTAGACTAGGTTCAGAAGCAACCAAATACTGATTTGTTTTTTCATGATTGGTTTTAAACCCAGAAGTTTTCATTGTGGAATACATGAGTTGTTGCAATGGATGATTTGCTGCTTAGCCACAAACCTGCCTGTCTGGTGACTGTTTCCATCTTTCTGCTTTTAGTGGGACGTTCCTGAGATGAAATTTCTACTGAAATAATCTCTTTTCATGCCACTTTGTTGAGATTGTAGACTGTTAGTAATAAATATAGGATGCTGCTCATCTGAAGTTATATTATCTTCCCACATCCTGTACAGAGGGCATCACATCTTTGGAACAGAATCTCCTGCCTGAATATAACAATATGCACTGATTTTAATTCAGAGCAGTGCTGAAAGAACCAGGGTGAGAGCTGTGTAAAAGCACTTTCTTTGTCTCTTCTCATGGTTCATTAAAGTAACTTGTGGCAAAATACTGAATTTAAATAAATGTAAAAAAAAATCCCAACCCCAGGAACTTAAATGATTGTCTTGTTGGAATAGAGCACCTGGCGGTGTGTGGTTGTTGCAAGCTCTTCCCAGTTATTTTAGGAATAGTGGAACAAGCCTTTAGCATTGAATACAACTAGATTTCTTCAGAGAGCTGAAAGAGATGTTTATAGACCTAAATTTCAGACGTAGGTATTCTGATGTCTGCTGGCTAATTATTTCTTGGCAGTTCATTACAATGGGCTACATTTGAGACTTGGGCATTTCATTAGCAGCCTTATCTTCCTTCTTTGTTCAGCGGTTTGTATAGTTGGCATTATTTATACTCATAAAATGATCATAGTGTCAGAAATGGTGACAAGATTAAATTTTTATCCTCTGTGAACTATTTTAATTGCATTTATTTTAGTAACAAGTGTTGAAGTCATGCGTTTGACACATTTTAACCTGCATTAACTTCAGGGCATGCTGAACCACTATGTTCTTCAGCACTGTGATGAAGCATTGCTCCTTCTTATATCTGTTGGAAAGCTGGTCTGGCTTATTCTCTCTGGCAAGTGGAAAGAGGTGGATTAGGTTACAGGGAGGATGAAATAGTTGCAGCTCACCCTTGTTGCGCTGTTTTATCATCTTGCTGTGCTTTTGCTTCCTGATTTTGCTCAGAAGCGTGATTTGCCTTCAAGCTGAAAGAGACAATATTTACCAATTGGTGAATATTTGCTTTGTTTGCTTTTGGAGGCCTGAGAGTTGGACACTTTTCTGCATTTACAGTGGATACTATTCTGAGTGTTTTTATGCTTTTTTTGTGTTTCAGGATGCAGTTATGGTCCCTGTGGCTTTTACCTGGAATAACAGTATATATGCATTTGAATCCTGCAAGACCTAATTTGTCGTGTATTAAATGTTTTGCCACTGTTTGCCTGTGTTTGTGCTAGGCTCAAGTGCCTGGTGTCTGGGGCATGACATGGGATTCTCCCGGGGGAGGGAGCAGTGCAGGCAGGGACAGAGCCCCTAGGTGGCATCAGAAGCCACCTGATTTTTGGCTGCTGCACGCCCGAGGGTGAGAGGTGTGGATGGGAGGGGGCCCTGGGGTGCAGGGCCGTGCCCGGCTGGAGTTTGCTTTCCTTTCTCAGTGCTCTGTGCTAAAGCTCTTATACCATTAGCTGAGCAGTATGGATAGTCATCATTCTGCTAATTCAAACATGTTTCAATCTTGTGCAGCTCTGCTTTCTAAATATTTAATTGAAATGCTTTTACAGCCATTTTACTTCTTTATCACCATGAGCCAAACCAGACAATGTAACATGGCATATGTTAAGATGTTAATTGAGTAGCAGCACACATAGGCGGCTGTTTCATAATTTTCTCCTTAGATGATCCTTGGCTCCAGTTTAACATTTCTTTGTGCTTCTGAGTGGAAGGTTATATAAAGATATATTTAGAGCTGTTAGTCTAAGAAAGAGAAGCATTAATTCAGTAAGATTAAGAATTAAGGGCTGATTCCTGCAGGCACTGCTGGGACACAGTGCGTGTCGTGGTAAGGATGTGATAATAGTACCTTTCTGATAGTACCACTTACTGTAATGGGGTTGGTAATCCTTTTATTGAGTGGTTCCTCACAGCGTGCAGAGTAAATAGAGGGGGTTTTTTAAAATGTCACCTGATGTCATCAGAGTTGTGGAATTCAGATTGAATCTTTCCAAAAGGATATGTGGTCAGTTTAATAATACTTTAACATATTATAATATAATAATATTTTAACATAGTTTTCAGAAAGATGACTTTGCCAAAACTGTCACTGTTGGTATTTTGTAGTG
This sequence comes from Climacteris rufus, assembly GCA_013398175.1. NCBI lineage: Eukaryota > Metazoa > Chordata > Aves > Passeriformes > Climacteridae > Climacteris > Climacteris rufus. Next base: position 3,152,885 of record VZRZ01006012.1, on the reverse strand, counting down.
GAGTCTTGACTTGCTTTCCTTGGGAGCTTAAGTGGGTTTTTGCAAGAGGCAAAGAGGCAGCAGGACACTGCACAGGAGAAAGAGTTCCTGGATGTCAACACCCAAATGCCTTCTGTGCCTGGGAGACAGTGCTAGCTCATGTGGTGCTGCTCTCAACAGGAGCAGCCTTTCTAGACTACCTGTAGGCCTGGTGGTAAACAGTTTGACAAACAACCTTTGGAGATGGTATGGGTGAACAACTAATGCAGTGAGAAATGGAGGCTTTTCACGTCTCAGTAATTTTTGAAAAGCCATGTGACCAAGACAATCCTTCAGCTCTAATTGCTGTCTTGGGTACCCTTCTCTTGTGGAAGGCTTGTTTTCAGGTGTGAAATGCCACAATGCCAGGGCAGCAATGTCACCGTGCAGTGTTGGGGCTGTGTGCGCTGCCTTGAGCTGCTCAGATGTTTCCTGTGGCCCTGAGCAGCCCCTGCTGGGTTTTTTGGTTTGGCTTTGTTTTTTCCCATTTTTCCAAATAAAGCTTATTTTATAACTTTGTAAACCTGCTCTCTCTCAGTTGTCTGAGAGGGTGGTTTGCAGTCTGAGGTGATAAGGGGGAGCTGTGCCCACGGTAAGTAACTGCACACTGAGGTTTTCCATTTTAGTTGCAGCTTTTTGCTGTAAGTCCTGCATGTTGAGTAATAATGTAGCTTAACACCCCTGTACTGGGATCTGGGAACCCTGCAGTGGGGAACCCTTGCTCTCTGGTCAGGAGTTATGCCCTGCCTTCATGATGTGTGGCACAGCTAACAACAGTGGTGGAAAGTAGTTTCTTTTCATCAATTGCATTATGGTTTGGCAGAAAAAACATTTTCTCTAGGCTGTCCAAAATGTGCCAAGCACATGAAACACATCTACAGAGGCTGTTTGTGGGAAGATGTTTCAGTTTATGCAAATATTTTCAATCTTGAGCTGAAGGTGATACAGGGTATCTGTGGCAGTTTCATTGATTACACCAAACTTTTAATGGAAAAATCACTCTGGGATTCCCTCATTTGGCCACGTAGACAAACCATTACTGAATTTTGCACCATAAATTGTAGCTGCACTTGTCTCCTGAGTCTGGTTGAACTGGATCTGTTGTTGTTGATGTCTTGCTTCATTCGAGGAATAGATCCACTGGTCACACCTGAATGATGAGAGCCATGTCCTGTGTGACTTTTGGGGCTGGGAGGTCTCCCCTGACTGAGCAGAACTGCAGTGTCCTGGAAGTGCTGCTGTCCTGCTCCTGCCAGGGACTCAGGCCAGGAGCCCCTTTGGCAGCATCCCCCGTGCACAGCGTGTCCCAGGAGAGGAGCTGTGCTGCGGGGGGTGTTCGTGGGTGTGTTTGCGCTGCTCCCACAGTGTTTGTTACTCTGCTGCCTGTCACAGGGGCTCAACACTCTCAACTGGAAAGCTGATAAGGGTTATTTTCAGTGCTGTGCAGGCTTTGAGAAGGCTCAGGGTTAACTAGGGAGGAGCTAATCAATTTGACAGCTTTTTTTTACTCCTCCCAACAACCTCCCTCTTTCTGGTCTCACAGGCATGAGGCTTCTCTTATCTCTTGTGGTCATATGGCTTCCACTATTTGCACCATTAAGGAGGTACTCGGTGTGCTCAGAGCAACTGAATTCTGCCACCTCTGGTAATATGATAGTTCCATATTGCTCAGTGCAATTCAGCAACCTATCCTGAAAGTAAAGTATTGCTTAATTAGACGCAGGTTGCCAGCATCTGTTTTTATGCCACTTGGAAAAAAAAATGCATCTCCTTGCCTTATTCTTCTGCTTTTTTCTCCTCTCTCTCCCCTTCAGTGCAAAGTAAACCCAGCTGCTCACCTAGGGAGAGAACGCACTCCTCATTCTGCCCATGCCAAGTCTGGCTGTTCTGAGCAGAAATACAGAAATAGGTCAGGGAAAACAGAAATGCATACTTTGGCATAAGATAGAACAGCAGTTTGAGGAAATACTTTCATCTGATTGCTCCCCATCACATTCTCCCAAAGATAATTTCAGGAGTTTGTCAATGTGTCTTCAGCATTTAGGAGTTTCAGTCAAGTACAGCCTTTGAATGTTAACTTCAAGAATATCTCAAATGTCGTGGCCCTAAAGGTTAAGTCCACAGCTGAGGCGGTTAAGATGGGCTGGAGGCTTTCCTGTCAGACATTTTGCTGCAGACCCAAAGCAGCCAACACACGTTCCCTGAGAAGCTGGAGGCCTGGGGTTCTCCATGAAACACAGCAACTTTTGCAGGGAGCTGCCCTGCACTGCTCCAAACACAGGCTAAGAAACACTGTGCTTTTCTCTGCTGTTTTACTTATTAGTAGAAGCTGGGCCCATGTTTTTGAGTGGCTGATGGTAGGTGACCAGATGGATCCAGACTGGAGGCGTTTGGAGCAGAGCTGACGTTTTTGAGGAGCATTGCTTCAGACGGTACAACAGGGCTACATCCCTCTGGAGTCACTCAGTGGGCCTTAACTTTGGAACAGTCAGTAGGATGCTACCCACTGAATAAATGTCTCATTGGTTGTGATAGTGTCTCTAATTTTTCAGAAGGGGGGGCGAGGGGCACACACAAAGTCTTGATATAAAGTTTTATGCACCAAGGTTCTTGTGTTAGATCATTGGGCACAAGTTGGTAAATCCAAGGCAGCTGTAAAAGCAGTCACCTTTGTTATCACTCATAAGGGACAGCTACCCCCAGAATCAGAAATCTTGTCCTGGATGAAACTCCTTGAAGTAGGCTGAATTAAGTTTTGGATCAAGTAAGTGAACTAGTTTAACTTCAGGGAGACTGGCATCATGAAGAGCTATGAAAGAGAGAGTGATGTCAGCTGTGCTTCTAGATGGGGGTGAGTCACAGTGAGCCCCCAGGAGCAGCTCCAGGAGGAGCCGTGCTGGCTGTGGGCTTAAGGTACAGTTTCTGTGTTTCCAGTGGGCTCAGGTTCCTAATGGATTCAAATGGTTGCTTTCATTAGCAGGAACATCATTCCTGCTGCTCTCATGCAGCTACTCCTACTTGCTGCAAAGTGTGTGGCTAGTGGCCTCCAGATGTTAGAAATGGCTCTGTGTAGGGCCTGATTCAGCCTGGTTGTTGGACTTGCTGGTGGCAGGCACTGTAATTGCAGTAGTAGTGAGGTAAGGGATGCACTTGACAGAGACAGAAGCAGACTTACTTATTTGTAAGTGGAACTTCAGCTTTCAAAGTATATCTGTCCTGTTGGTGAAGAAGTGGGGCGAAATAAACAAAGGTGTGACTGGGATGGTCCCTTTGCCACCTTTGTCATTTGTCCTTTTATCCCCTGATGCAATGGCGATGTGCCCTGCAGTGCCACCAAATGGAGAGCTTCTGTGCAATGCTCAGGACCGGGAGAGGCTCACTGTCCCACTTCCATCCCAGTCAAAGGGCTCCTTCCTCAGGGTTGTCACTGCTTGGCTTTGATGTGGATCACCTCCACTGGAAGGGAAATAAGAATAATTTTTTTTGTTAGGCACAAGCTTTATAGAATAAGGCAACATTAACTTGTGCTCTAGTTAGGAAGAAAGAAGCCTCAGTTTACCACTAACGAATTTTAATGATGTCCTCCCAGTATACTCAGGAGCATGGAGCAGGAGATGAAAAAAATTGCTGTTTAAATAGAGATCACACTTATCCCTGCTGAAGCAGTGGGACCTTTGCCTTTTAAAATGTCACAACATCTGCTTGCAGATTGGAGGACATGAACTTGACTGTCCTTTTTGTGCCACAAGTTGATGGAAAGGAAACATAGCAAAGCTGTATTTGCTGGCCCTGTTATTGCTCCTCTGCTGTTGCTTCTCAGCATTGTTGATCAGTGCTGTAGGAGCAGAGGTCACAACTGGAAGAGCCTGAACTAAATTTGAGAGTTTACATTTCCTGACTCAGACTGGTATTTGGAGATAAAAGGACAGCTCTAGGGATCTCCTGCCCAGCTGCCTCCTGGCAGCTTGCCTCTTTCTCTTTGCAAGTAGAAAATGTTAATGCAAATGGGCATGCTGATGCTCAGTTTGGCAGAAGGGGAGCTGTGCTGGCTGGAGTGTGCTCTCCTGAAAAGCCCAGTGCATGGTGTTGTCTGCAGGTCTGTAGAGTAGAGGCTGTATTGGGGCTAAGTTTGCTGTGTCTGTACCCTGCATCCCCTTACCCTTTCTGCATAAGCTGTCATTTGAAGCCATAGCAGAGGTTTAGGTACAAGAGTGGGTACATCTGCCTGATTCCCGTTGCCTGCTGCTCTGTTAGGGGAGGCTGTTGATCTGTAGCAACCCTGGGGCTGTGAGACTTTGCTGGGGGTTGGAGGCCATGGGTGGATGGAGTCCAGGATAGAGAAGTGCTGCTGGAGCAGCTGTGGCCCCATGACTTTGCTCGGTTTTGAGTCAAACGTGCTGGTAACATTCAGCAGCAGCAGCAGCAGGTTTCTGTGCTTGGTGTCTTTTGACTTTTCTGGTAAGATGGTGGGTTTTGATGATTGAGATGACATTTATGTTCTCTTCAGTTGCTACAGTGTATGTGAACATCTTTCCCAAGGCTAGGAAAAGCTTCCATTTTACCATCCTTAACAGTCTCTGTTCTTACAAATCCCCAGCAGCTCTTCTTTATTGTCTCCTTGTTGTTCCTGAGTGTCTATCCACCTGATGGCTTCTCCCACAATGTCAGCTGAAGTGGATGTCTGCTGCTGTGTCTACTTCAGTGAACTTGTCAAATATTCTTACTTATTGAAAGATTTCATTGTATTCTGCCACGACAACATGAGCATTTCTTGTGTGGGAAGGGGCATCAGTGTTAGCAGCCTCTACAAAATAGACTTTTGGACTGCCTGGTTTCAGAATGGAAGTGGTGAAACAAGCAGGGCAGCCAAACTTCTACCTCTTGAAGCATTTGATGCAACAGTAGATGTTGGTTCCTCACCACCAGACACCAGAGCCATTTGTTTTACTTGTTTCTTACTTACAATTTTAGTATATCTGTCAGCTGCCTGACTTGGTCTAGCTTCGTATGTGGTATCTGTACAAAAGTAAAATAACTTCCATGAGATGTTTTGTTGTGTAAGGAGATTGAATTATGTTTTATTCTACTAGGAAAAAGTCACTCTCTGAACTCAAAAAAATGTTTGTTTAATGCTTCTTCAGTTGATGTTCAGCAGTAAAGACTGGGATTTTCTGCATGGGAAGCTTCCTGCTCCTCTTTAGAGCAGTGATAAAATGCCTTAAACTAATGCCATCAGACCAAGCATATGAAGTCCAGCACCCTTAAGAAACACCAAAGCTGCTCATGGGTGTGTTTATAGGAAGTATAATGAGTTTCATACTGTTTGCTGCCTTGGCACATGCACTGGGGTCATTCCTGGCATATTTCAGTTGAGTCCCCACCCCATGGTGTCTTCATAAGCCAACTGGGAGGCAGAGAAACTAACTTGAAAAACTCCAAAGTTGCCAGCGGAATAACAGTTGTGTGACTTGTAGCAGCTCTTTGGAAAGCTGGAAATAAATGCCTTGAAGTGGTGGGATTTACTGAAGCATGGGGAGAGGGGGATGTTAATTGTGTTTACAGATAAACAAGTCAAATGCATTTGGATTGTGGAGGAGCTACAATAAAAGTAGTGACAGCCATCCTGGCTGCATTGCAACTTGGGATAATAGCTCCCAGTTGTAGTGGTATTTCATTTTAAAAAATACAGTTCTTATGTAAAAGAACAGAGCAGCAAGAATTCTAACAATCATTTAAAGAGGTGAATGAGTATTATTCCATAGACTAGCAGGGTATTTCAGAGCAAGAAATAAAGCCTGTAGTGCAGTGATAGAAATCCTAATATGTAATGTTTTTGTCATTGATATGTAGACTAATTCAGTATTTCTCTTCTCTCTTTCTTCCCTCACATCTAGCAAAACTGTACAATCTAAAGTGGACTGCATTTTGGTAAGTACAACTCCAGAATGCTTTTCAATATTTAATGAACTGCAAGACCGAAATAGATGGCTCAGGAGACTGACAGCTATTATGAAGACTTTCCTTAGTAGTGCTTCAAGATACTACCACTAAATGTGATCAAAATTAGTTACCATCTCAGGTACCTTCCCAGAAATGTGCAACACTACAGGTTGTGTTAGCTCTGCTGTGCTGCTTAGGGCAGAGAGGTCATTTTTTTGAAGAGGGAGAGGCCCTTGAATTGCGAAAACTTCATTTTCATTTGCGCGTTAAAATGACAGGATCTAGGCAGTGATAAGAGATTATTTTTGGGAGGTACTAATTCAGAAAGAGGTTTTATTTGTTTCTAATACTGAGGTTGCGAGTTTCTTTAAATGATGGAGTCTTGAGTTCAGAAATCTAAGGACTGAAAGGGACTGCTTATCTTGACTTTGTACCTTCAGCATTTCATTGAGAAGTACCAGTGAATAAGATTAAAAAATGACATAGACAACCATCTGGATACTATCAAATAGAATCTGTTCAGCTGTATGCTTGAGCTAACTAAGAATACTCCTCAAAGTCACATTATCAAAAGCTAATTCAAATGGTCCTGAACTCTCTTGCCTTAAAATGTCTTATCTATTGTTGTATAAGGTTTAAAGCCGTATTGTGTTGCAAACAATCTTTAGACCCCATTTAACCTCTGTTTAAAAGTTCTTGGATGCACCCAATGGAAATAGTGTTGCTAAATGTAATTTTTGTCCTCTTTATTCCTCATTGATGTTTGTGAACACAAAGCAGGTGCCCTAATATCTTAACTGTTTTGTATGTGAGTTTTCAGTGGTAAAAGAACAGATTGCAAAATTACACTTGTAAAATTCTTTTAACACCGGGTATTTCTGTAGGAAAAAAAAGGGAGTTGGGGTAGGTGTTGCATTGGAGAGGGAGTAAATAAGTAGGATGTTGGCTAGTCATCTGCTTTTGGCAATCTGTTTTAAGAAAATGGAATTATGCTAGGACTATTTTTGCATTAAATTCTGCAGATTTATGGACTTTGTGTACTGAGGTAGGGATTATCAGTTGCTATAAGGGTTTTGGGTAGGTCTCATCCACTGGATTGACGAAGAAGTCTTGGATGCAAAGCGCTCTCCATGGCTTGACTTGGAACAGAGCAGCAATGTCCTGATGGTCTAATTTTCTGTTCCAGATGCCTCCTTGTCTGTCCTGCTGATGAGTTCAGAGGAATCGTGTCAACAGTGGAAAAGCTACTCTAGGTTAGCAAAGGTAGATCTAATGCTGTTCAGGTAGTTTAAAAAAAATCCAAGATCAGAATAATTTGAGGAAATCAAATTTCCTCAAATTCTGGCAAAATGGTTTTTGTGTCTTTAAGTGCTTTGGAAAGCTGTGAGCTGCAAGGCAGAATGTAAAAGCTTGTTGAACTACAAGGCTGTGGCTGTGGGGCTATGAATCCCTCCTTTGGTAGCCCCAGTCACAGCCCCAGTGTGCAGACCCACACACAAATGTTTGTAGGCTGCCAAGTTCAACACACTTCAGCAAGAAAGAGAAAAACAGGAAGAAGCTGAGGTGATGGCAATGTCTGTTGTGGAGGTTGCCTGTAGCAGAGGGCTGTGGAAAGGAGCCAGTGTAAGGGCACTGAGACTGCAACTGCTCAGACAAGAGTCCAAAGTTATCTGCCTTTAACTTGTGCCACTGCACCACTCATATTCTGACATACTGTCAGTTTCTGGGAGATCATAAGAAAATCATTGTGTACTGTGCAATCCAAAAAAGATAATTAGCAAGAATTGTGGTGTAAACAGTCATTAAAAATTCATTATAACAACTTTTTAACTGTAGTAAACATGTCTAGCAGTAGATTCTCTTATGACTTCGCTTGTTATATTTGTAGCCACATACTAAGTGAACTTTTGAACCCGATTTTTAAAATGGTTTGCTCCATACAGTTGCTCAGCAAGAAGGCCAAGGTTTCTTTCCTTAGTCCTCTGAAAAGAGGTCAGTGCTGGTGGGAGAGCGCTGGATTGGTGCCCATGGAACCCAGAGCTGCTGGTGGCTGAGCAGGGAGCGAGGGGCCTTGAGGCAGCGTCGGTGCTGTGGTGGAGAAGGTGCCACTCCTCTGTTGGGCCCTACAGGAGACAGGCAGAAGCTCTGCGAATCCTTGGCAGCTTGGACACTGTCAGAACAAAGCTGCCATGTGTCTTTAGGGCTTGTTTGGAATGTTTAGCACCTGAAATATGTTCCTGCTTCTGTTGAGATAAAGCTTATCAAATGTATTTATTAGCTGTTTTCTAGAATAAGAGATTGTTTCCAGTATTAGCTATTTTCTGTCTTGGTAATATTTCAAACAAATCATCTGACCTAGAGTAACTTACTTAACCTTTGCTTCTTGTTTCTCTGTTCATAAAGTGGGGAGATGATTGCTTGGCTACTTTTCTATATTTAGTTCTGGTTGTTAAATAATAGATATTTGTTCTGCTGAAGTATGATGAATTTTAGGGCCATTCTGCCAGTAGGTGCAGGTTACATTGCCATTGGCACTTCCTTTTTTACTTTGGTTAGAGTATAGTTATCTATAAATACTCAAACTGTGGAAAGAAATATTAAAAACAGTCCATGCTCTCTAAAACAGTAATCCTGCATAAAGCTTGCAGAGTGCTCCTGGCCTTCAGCTCCCCTTGTCAGAACTTGAGGACAGAAATAACCTATAATTCTGCTTTTGTTATGGAAATTTGAAATAATTCAAATTTGAATGTCATTTGCACTGTGTACATTGCAGAAGTTGCAGCTCTTCTCATTGTTTCGTAGTATATTCTTCTTCTGTGTTGTTTAAAGTTTGGCTTGAAGAGGTAAACAATCCAGAAAAAGCACATGCCCTGGAGTTTTCCAATAGTAATCCCTTTTGACACCTTTAGCATGAAGCTTGACTAATGTTTGTGACCTGACAGTAGATCAGCAGCCAGAGAAAACCAGGAGGACAGACCCAGTCCACCAAGGTCAGAAAACCTGAAAAATAGTCTGTGATTCTGGGAACTCATGTTCAAATTTCTAGGTTTTCTGATTCAAGCAGAAACATGAATAAACTGTTTCCTATAACGCAGATTAAGTCCTTAACCCCATTCTATGCCGAACAGATATTTGTGCTCCAGAATCTTGCAGTGCCTAGTTAGTGTCTCCCAGAATGGAACCAGGTAGTAAACTCTGCTATTTTCATTTAAAAAAACCCCACCTCACAACATTTTGGTCATCCTGGTTTATTTCACAGCTGTTTATTTTGCTCAATCAAAATGTGTGTAAGAATGAAAAAGAGAGTTACATCTGTTTCTGTGAAAATCTGGTTCTGTGTCTGTCTTAGGCAGCAAAAGGACATTCATTTGGAGCAGACCTGTGTGGTCACTGATCTCTGGTTTTATTTGTTTGCTACTTATTCTGTGTATTTCTGTAGTTACCTGTCTATATTGGGTAACTGTCAAAACAGAAATAGCAAAGGTTTCTGTTTCTTTATATGTTACTGAAAGCCTTTATTTAGCTGTGACTTGAGGCTTCAAATTCTTTGTCCTTAGTTTTTCTGTTTCAGAATGTAAGATCACTCAGATATTTTGAGTACTTGATAGAATTTTGGCTAAATTGGAGCCAAGTTGTGAAAAATCAGTATGAACACTGCTTGCTCTCCATCTTCATTGAATCTTTCTTTGTTTTGTATGGTTCCAGTTACAGGAGATAAAGGTAATGTGTGAAGAGCAAGGGTACCAGAGGCAAGGCTTTGTACTGGCTTTACATCACAGTCCTGCAAGCAGTTTAGCATGCTTATGCATTTTTCTAATGCAACTTCAAGAAATAGGATTTATAAATAGCCTTTGGAGAATTAGACAGTCTTCATCTGATATGATAGAACCAGTCAATCAAGGTCAGGATACTTCAAGCAGGATTTTTACTTAGATCCTTTTAAGTAGCAGAAAAATATTCCCCAGACATTGCACAGGCTCTGAGGTTTTTAGAACAACAGTAGCATAAGCTTTAAGGGGCTGCACAAAGGGGAATTTGTCCAAGATGGTGCCAGCATCACATTCTTCCTTTTGATGCTGTGACTCTCTTCCACTCTAATGACCTATTTTTTCCACGCTATTGACCTGTTTGGGGGTTGGGAATTTATAGTATATTTTGTGTTCTAGTTTCTTTTTATTTATTTCTATATGCATCCAACCTAGCACAAAGAAAAACTCAGAACGAATGAACCTTTTCTTCTTGGTCAGTTAGTAGGCCAGCTGCAATTTCCCAAATTCTGAATACATTAAAAATTTTGTAAGTTTTGATGCTTTGAACAATTGCAGTAACTGCAGTTATTGCTGAATTCACCAGACCTTTAGCATTGAGAATGTATATATTGGTGGATGTCAGCTGAGATCAAAGAAGAGACTGTAACGTGGTTTTGAGGGGTTTAGAAATGTGTAGAGAAAACAGCCTAAATGAAACAATGTTTAACAAATTTTGAAACTAAACAAAATGCAGTCTTCCTGAATCTACTTGCACTGACTGTCACATTCCATCTCCTTGCTATCACTTCTTCAGTTTTAAGATGATTTTCTGTAAATAGATTTAGTCTCATCTAATAAGCTTAGGTTTATCTAATTATCACCCAGGTAGGATTACCTCTGTGAACTGCCTGTGACTCCTGTTCTGAGGAGGTCCTGCCTTCCCAGGGCATCCCTGCAGCCAGTGCTGGAAGCGGGAGGAGTTGTGCAGGGAGTGCTGCCCGGGGCAGGGCACGCAGAGGAGCGGGGTTTGGGTGGGAAGGCTGAGAGCACAGGAGTGCCAGAGGCACCACAACGTGTGCCCGGCCGCCGGTGCTGGGGCTGCGCGATTCGATGTGGAATCGTCGCGCCTCAGCCGTGGGGCCGCGGTGCTGCTGCTGGCAGAGCCGCCGCTCGCGCGCATCCTTCAGGAAACGTTCTGCTAACATCATCCCAGTCCCATTTTTTTTTTTACCCATGTGTTGTAGGGTTTTTTGTTGTTTTGTTTTTCTTTAATTAGAGGGGTTGACGGGTGGGACTTGTGTAGCAGAGCAGCTCAGAGGGCCCTTCCACACAGCCCCTTCCTCCTGCCATGACACAGAAATCGCTTCAACTGCAGTGGGCACTAAGACTACTGCAGTGTATTTTGATGAAGGTTTAATGTTTCTTCTAAAACCTTGCCTTCTGTGTTGCACTTGAGCACATTAAATTTGGAAGTGAGATCATGTCTTCCACTTCAGTGTCAGAGTTGTGGGGAGAGAAAGGGGGGGATTTATTTTGCCTGGGATGCTTTTGTCTCATGGATTAGTGTTTAGCATGCAAGGTAATCCCATCCAAATAGTGCCCTTTGGTGTGCTGCTTGGGCTTTTGCCATTTGAAACAAAAAGAGCTAAGTTCCTTGGCCATGAAGGTGTCTAATCACTAAGTACAAATTTTCTTGTAGTTGTTATTTCTGTCTTCTCAAAAATGATTAATTTTCTCTAAATTCTTTCTTTGGAGAATGTTGACTTTTCAATAATGGGTTTGCTAAAGGAAAACTCACCAGTTCAGTGCTGTGATTCATGAAGGAAAGGAAGAACAGAGGATTTGACAAAATGCACCCACTATTAAGAAATACTTCTCTGGCTATTTGGTGGTCTGAGCACCACTGCTGTGTAAACTGCTGTAGAGCCACACAGAAATTGTTGTCAGCACATTTCAGGAGTTTGTCAGAAGAAAAAAGCCCCAACCAAATGTTGTGGTTTCCTGCAGCTTATAAAAGCAATAAATCCAGTGTCTCTTACCTGTATGCTGCTGGAAGTGTTTCTCTTGGCTCTGGGAAGATCTGTTGCAGCGCTGGTGGCCTGTGGAGCAGTTCTGTGGTGGGTTCAGCTGGCTGGGATTATGGAGCCCCCGGGCTCTCCCAGCACCCTTCCCTGGACAGTGTCTCCCACTGGTCCCTGCCCACGTTCTGGGGTCAAGGGGGAGGAATTGGGACCCCCTTTTTCTGGTGGTGCTGTCAGTTTTGTGCCAGTGAAACCGAGGTTGATCTGGACATGACTGGGTCTGGGAGGGAGCCCCGGTTGGAAGGGAAGTTCAGGTTTGTAGTTTCACCACTCTCCTTTCTGCTCACTGCTGAAGTAGACAGCCAGGTCTCACTGCCTGTTGGTCCCTCTTTCATCTTTTCTCTTCCTTCTGGAAACAGTTGCATTGGCAGTAAGACAGCAGTAAAGACAAAGAGAAATTAATCCAGAAGCTGCATTCTGACTTAAAAAGGGATCATGTGAGTCTCCAGCTCCATACTGATGGTGCACCACCTCAGGCACTGCTTCTGCAGTATTTTCCTGAAGAAAAACCTTTGTGGTTCTTGCTGTGTGGCTTTACTTGCGTGGCTGCTGAGCAGGCCTTGAGCATATTACCACAACGAATTTTCCTTCTATTTCTAAGTCCATGTAGCTGGCTTCAGATGACCAAAAGCCAGCCTCTGTATAGCAATCACTGGCTGCATACACCAGGTGCAACTCCCCCTTGTGTCTGATCCTCTGTTGGTGTCCTCCAGAGGAGGAGTCTGGCATCACTGAGATTGCTGTTAACTGGAGGCCTTGTCTGCAGTAAGAGTTTCAATAACTGAAGTTCAAAGGGGAAAAAAAAATACATATATAGATAGGTTTTAAAATGTCTTCGTTAAAGTCTGTGACACTGAACTATTAGTAAATACAGTGGATCACAGGATCAGGTCTGGCATCCTGTGTTGTTACAGCATAGCTGGTTGTGATGCTGGGTTCTCAGAGGTGCTTCATGTGTAGTCTGACAAGACAAAGTTTTCATGCTACATGTTCTGGTTACAGAACTGATCCGTTGTTGACATTTTTCCAGATTCTGCTTCTATTGCTTGTGAGTTTTGTAATTGTAACAAGTGTTTTTTAGTGTGTGATGATGTGCAAATATAATAGATCACATTTCTAGTCACATAGAGCTTACAGTCACATTCTTTCACAGAAGTAAATATATTCTTGTTTGAAATTGTATTATTTAGGAATACACTGTCAGATGACAGTTTTTAGTTGTCAAGCTCAACTCTTCTTATTTGCTTTTTCCCCCCCTGCCTCTCCCCACCTTTTGTTTTTCCAAACCAAAACACCTTTGTTATCTAGCAAGAAGTTGAGAAGTTTACAGACCTAGAGAAACTCTACCTCTACCTTCAGCTGCCTTCGGGTCCCAACAATGGAGACAAAAGGTATGTGTGTGAGTGAGCGGCTACTGAAAACTTGCTTTACTTCCTGTGACACTTAACTGCTGAGGAATCATTCACATGATGTTGGTAGCAGGAGCAAGTTTTATTAAATATTAAGTACTCTTGTTTTCCTGAATATCAGGTGTTGGGCTTTTTTTAAAACTTTAGAATCTTTTATTGCATGAACGGCTTGTAATTATCAATCTCCTAAAATGCAAGAGTCATCAGAGAAAGTGTTTCACAGTCTAAGTGTAGTTGTTCCTTCACTGTTTACGTATGAAGTCAGAAAATAGCAACACAAATGTGATGGTGGCTGAAAAAAAAACCTGGTGGTATTTCTGGTAACACTTGTTTGACTAAAGGAAGATATAGAAAAGCAACCAGTGTCACAGAATCAGCATACGTTTCCAGTAGGATGATTATGGGCAGGCAAGTGCCAATAGGAATTACACTGAGTATCTGCTGGGAAAACTGAGTGTTTCCAAAGGGCAGCTGGCAAACTAAGTGGGCAAAAGCTTAGAGGAGGCCAGTAAGGGCCTTAATTATGAAATTAATATTTTATTAATTATTAAATGAATGAATTTAGGTGGGGAAATCTTACCTGTTGCTGTGTACTCGCAGCTGTGTATCAGTCAAGAACTGGAGTGCGGAGTCTCTGTTAAATTGTGGACCAAAGAGGGAGAAACTGCTGTCCATGGCTTAAGGAACAGCTCAATGTGTGAGGTCCTCGTTGTCTCTGGTGCCTCTCCACCTGTGTAGGCAGACAGTTAGTAAGTCTTGTAACCGAGGAGGAACTCCAGAGCGAAGTGTTCATCGTCGGCACTGCTTCTTTCCGCAGCGATCAGATCTCCATGTCATCCAGCCGTGCCCAGCAGATGCACGCCTTCTCCTGGATACGGAACACCCTGGAAGAGCACCCTGAGACATCCCTTCCCAAGCAGGAGGTTTATGATGAGTACAAGTGAGTGCCATAATACGGCTTCAGCAGTGCAGAGCGTTCTGTGACACTGACTTTGCAGGTACCCCACTGGTGTGCATGGACACGGCCTGATGGACCACACTGCCGTGCCTCAGAATGCACGAGCTGCTCTGAGGCAAACTGTGTTTGTTACTTCTGCCACTGGAGAGAAGACTGTGATGTTTAAATTGTGCGTTACATGTGCTGAAGGAAAGGTGCAAATATTTCTTAATTAAATATCTGTATGAATATTGGTTTTGTTTTGTGGACAAGTGGCACAGGTAAAAAGCATCAGTTACTATCTTACAATACATTTTGGTCTGCTTGTGTTTACACATGTGACTGCCTTAACAAGGATGAGGGGTTGAATTGTTCCCACCAGAAATGCAGCTATGTTGCACATACGATCTTGCCCATCTCACCTTTCTTTCCAGAAGAATGCATAAATATTGGACCTTCCTGCAGCAACCTGATTTCTACAGAGGCACAATATATTTGAATATGTATGAAACCAGTAACCAAGGCCACTGAGAGTCTGTGTTGTCAAGTCTCAAAGCTACCGTGTAATGAGAAAGCGATTAGAAGCAAGGGAGAGGGAGCTGTCTGATGAAAGTTGGATTTGAATTAATTTACAGAACATACCCCATGGGGGAGGGGGATAGAAATAATCATCCTCAGCCCAGTTGCCTGAAGACGAATAACAGATTTATGATCTAGTATGAGTATTTCCATAATCTGAACGATTACAGTAATTTGCAGTGAGCTGAATCCCTTCACCTCCTAAGTGCCTACAGGATTCACCCCATAGTAATTGTTATTGCAGGGTTGCCTTCTGCAAATACCTCCTTTTAATTAACTCTCTGTGCTGAAGTGTTTTGCCGTGATTGAGCTGAAGCATGATGGCACCGGCTTGCCTGGGGTTGATAAACATGCACACACCTATTTGTGAAGGGCTGCGGCGGTGACGCAGCCTGGCAGCGCAGCCAATGGCTCCGGCGCGCCGGGGCGGCCAATCCCCGCGCAGCAGCGCTCGCGCAGACACGGCAACAGCGGCAGCTGCTGTGCGGGAGAGCCATGGGAGCCTTATTCTTAAATATATTTCTTAGTAAATAATTTATGGCCTGCTTCAGCAACAAATCTGCTTGGCTTCCATGCTGTGCCAAGCTGCAGATGCCCGGAAATATCATCATCTACAGATTGTGGAGTGTGAAATTTGGATGGCTTTGTATGTGGCTGCATCAAGTATTTGTGTATTGTATTTTTTTCCCTAACAAAATAAGGGTGGTAAGCAAATATTCAGGAAAATATCAAATGTTTGGAATCTGTTCTCCTGTGAAAGCTTCTGTTCTGTTTTTAAGACGTTCAGTTTCTTTGAATATTTTCCTGAGCTATTCTTGCACGCCAAAGGAAAAGTAGTCTTGGAGTGGGATGTGGGGAACAGGCATATAAATATGTGAGATTTAGTTTTGATAAGTCCTTTTTCTTTACCTAGAGGTGTTAAGACCTCTGAAAACTCAGTTCTGTTATATTAACCGGTTACCAATTCTCCTGTGAGCAGAGATGGATGTTGTATGAGCTCATAGTGAGCAAGCTTATGCACTCTGCATGTATAAATCAGAAGAGTGCTGCATCATACCAGCATCTTCATTCCTGCTGTAAATTTTGGTCAGAGTAAATCTTGCAAAACTACCGGCCTTCTGCATCATCTTCCATATGGGGTTTTTTTTTGTATGAAGAGGGAAAGACAGAAGCTCGCACTCCACACAAGTTCACTGTTGGCAAGTGTTGATAGTGTTTTCAGCTCCTCCACATTTCGGTAGCCTCTTCTCACTGGGCTTATTCAGTACAGTGACTCTTTTTTCTATTTTGTAACGCTTCAATTTAAGTGTGAATTCATGTCTCTAACTGGATAAAAGTGAATGGATTCATCTTTCTTTTGAAAGGGATAAAATAAATGAAAAATGTATCATAAGGCAGTAGCACTTGGGAAGGCTGAGAGCTTGCAGCTGAATTTTAGAAAGGAGGTAGATGAGAGCTGGTTCACCTCTTGTTGCTGCTGTGATGCTGCTTCCACTGACAGAATACATTGAGCTGTAAGAAGCTGGGTTTCTATTGGGTACTCACAGCTTCTACCAGCTTCCTCTGGGAGTTATGCAGGAATGCAGGAAAATATGGGAGCTCAAGGGAAGATGCCCAGCATGTTTTCTACCTGCAGTGAATTGATGCTGCTTCCCATCAGATCCTTTCAATGTTGTCTTGTAAGTCAGTTTTACTTGTCATCTTGTCACTATTAGTAAACACCCTTCTGAACACAGATGTCGATTTAGCTGAGGTTAGAGAATTAGGATTTCAAGTCTAAGTGCTGTCCTGCAGTACTTATGCAGGCAAAATCCCTATTTGCCCACAAAACCATTTGTTGAGCCTTCAGTAAACACTTGAGTCCGCTTATCTTGCTTCTGCTGCCATGACGCAAGGGAAGAAAGTCATTCATATTTAAGTTTGGTGTCCTAAAGATTCACTTGATATGCTTAATATGGATTAGTAGGTCTTTGAGTCATCCTGTATCTCTTTCCTTTAGTCAGTAAACCATTAATCCTTGCTTTACTGACTGCTAGGTCCCTTGGTGCCACCTGATGCATAGATTATGTGCACTAAGTGTTAAGAATATTAACCAACAAGTTAGAAGCATATTCAGAAGCTAACACAGAAGAGGTGTACTGTATGTGTTGAACACATAGAGGACAGAAGGTACATACTAATCTTGTTGGATAGCACCTATCCAGTGTTTTTATATAAAATTCCATGATAGGAATAAGATGGGACCTATTGTGTTGCAAAGTCTAGTCCCATGTCATAAGCAACTACCCATATATTCCTTTGAAAGCCAATCAGATTCCATTTAAAGCAGTTATTTCCCACCTCTGCTGCTGCTCTTGGGAGTCTGACCTGCAATTTCATTTCTCTAATGGTTTTCTGACATCTGGTTTCCATCCTGCCTGATTATTAGGACTCGCTTGTGTGCCAGCGTTGTTTGTCAGCTTGATGAGAGCCTACCTCTTTCTAACGTTCTTGGCTCTAACCCGTTTTGTACTCCAGACATAAAACAGACTGGCAGTGCACCTGAATTAAACCACATAAGAAAAAAATTAACCAAAAAGCTGATGAAGACAGTCTGGCTATACAGCCCAGCTTACACAGCTTCCTGGTCAGAAAAAAACATCATGAATAGCAAATAATAAAGAAACTACTAAATGAAACAAAACAGAGTTCTTGGTTTATCCAATCCAGCCAAAACAACTGGTTAATTTTTTTCTTATGTGGTTTAATTCAGGTGCACTGCCAGTCTATTTTATGTCTGGAGTACACTCAATTCGAAGATGTTACCAAAAAAACAAAAAGCCTTTTCTGCTTATCGTGTAGGGGAGCTCTGTACAAAGGAACAAAGCAACCACGTGTCCGTTGTCATTGCTGTCTCTGCTTAGACCTTCCCTCCCCCCGTCTGTTTCCCACCCACCCTTCAGAGAGCAAAACAGCTCCTGGGCTCAGCAATGTGCCAGGAGTGGAGTGGCACAGAGAAGGGCTTCAGGGGAGAGACTCCTGGTATGTGTTGTCAAGTCAATGAGAGACCACAGATGGACATGGAGGGTTCTCGCCAAGCCAGGAGGGGGAGGGGCCATGTGGGATGATCTGTCTGGAAACTGAAATTCCATGATAATACTGATAGCTCAGAAATCACAAGCTTGCAGGAGCTGCCACTATGGATATGAGGAGACCATGTAAACTGTATGTTTTTGCTGCTAGCGAGGGATTGTCTTAAACCGGATGTGCTAGACTTGAGGAATGGATAATTTTATTCCCTTTTTATTTGTTTATTTTCTCCTAGGGAGGGAATAATTTTAACTTTGAAGTTGATAGATTGGTAGGTCCCTAATTCTGGTGTTTTGCTAGGTTGTTTCTTGGATTTTTTTACTTCATTTTGCTGACATTGTTGAGTTTCAGTCAAAGATACTGCTGACTGACAGAGAAATTCGGAGAGCCCTCCTTTGAATGTTGCTCGAGACTTAAAGTCTTGTAATCACCATCAGTAAGCAACAAAGACCCACCTTTCAGGAATTTTCAGACTAATGTTTGAATCCACAGAGGCTTGGCAAGATGGAAGGGACAAAAAGCACACAGAGATCTATTTATTACATATAAAGCAAGGTCTGATTCCTAAGAGGGTGCAGTGAGGCAGGAAAAGAATTCCTTTGTAGTAACTTCAAAGGAACATATCCAGAATTCAGATTCTGTGAGTGACACATGTTGAAATGAAATGTGTTGGTATATAAATTGGATATAAAACTTCTTGATGTCCCACATAGAAACTAGACTGATGTCTGACTGTACCAGGTTGTAGGCAATGTCTCCTGGTTTGAACAGAGTGGCCCTGGTCACTGGGGGAATGTCACAACCAAAGAGCATAAATGTTGCTGTTTATCATCATCAAAATGATTACATCTGTGGTGGTGCTTTCCAAGTGGAGGATACCAGTGTACAGCCAGGGTAAAAGCAGCAGTTACTTGCTCTGTAATAAGGAATATTTTTACTGAGGAAGTAAAGGCAGTGGAAGTATCTCCAGAAATATATACAGCTTTCTATAGAGCTACAGCTTGCAGAGAAGACATTTTGAGTGGCCCACTTGGATACAAATTAGGTGATGCTGGGGATGAAGCATTTTTCAGACTGCTGCTTTTTCCTTGCGTCTGCCTGACTTTCCAGGGGTTAGTTTGCATGTAGGTACCTGATTAGAGCATCAGGCAACTATGGGGTGTGAAGTCATTGTTTTTCTGCTCTCCTGCTGTTACCCACACTGGATCATGTACAGTCACCTTTTCAGAGGCAGGTTGTTTCTATGTGTTGCTGGTGGGACTTCTCACGGAAAGGGAGGTCGTTGCTATGTGGTGCTGACTCTGTGACTGTTGGGAATCTGGCAGAGAAGGCTTTGCTGGTACATTTTAGGCCACAGCATATCAATGTCTCTGCAGCAGTGCAGGGCTTGCTGTCTTTGTGCAGTCAGTCTTAAGCACTTGTGCAGGTAAACCTTCCAGGGCACTTCCTGCTTTTCTCCTTTGCTTTATGTTTCTGATTTTCCAGAACATGCACCTTTTGCAGCAATATCAATGATTCTTGTTCTCTGCCTCAAGAACATGTTTTTTAAATGTCTCAGATGTTGAAACAAACTGCTGTTTTTCAATACTGAAGACAGCTAACAGTGCCCGTTTTATTAGAATGAGTAAAGTTGGCAAATTAATTACTTTGTTTCTTTATTCCCCTATATCATCAGGTTGTATACTGAGTATCATGATTATCTTCATGTTCAGCAGCAGTTGGAATCCCTGTTAATTTAGGACTGTTAAGTTGGGTTGTCTGTACTCAAGCAGCTCTCATAGTTCAGTAGGGCCACAGTGGTAGGAAGACTGGGTCCTCAGTACATGCTTATGTTACACCTATAAGGCTGGGTCCCTGGGAAGGCATCTTTTAAGTTTAGTTCTGTTAGGCTGTTACATTGCATTTGTATATGCAAAATCTTCCTCTGGACACTGGCACATCTCTTACCTACTGCTTTTCAAATATTCCTGCATGACTTCAGGCCTTGCCACACTCAAGCTGTACCTCTGGCTAGAACAGGGTCTTTGCTTTATTGTGTCCTAAAATAAGGAAATTGAAGCATATGCTTCAAATGGAGTTGTGGAGTAAATCTTAACTGTGCTCTAGATAATGCCACTACTTGTTATGTCTCCACATGACTTGTCTTTGAACTCAGTAGAGAACAAGGCAAAAACTATGGTATTAATAGCTCTGTTTATACATTTTTAATGCATTCAATTCGTTGTGGATAGCTTCATTAATGTTAAATGTGGTTCTAAATATGGACGGGGATAAGTGTTTTCTTTTGAAACCCTTTGGAGTCTAGCATGTAGGCTGGCCTCTTGTATTAACTTTCCATTCACGCTTTCTTTCTCTTTGTTGCAGGAGCTATTGTGACAATCTTGGCTACCACCCATTAAGTGCTGCTGACTTTGGAAAGATCATGAAAAATGTCTTTCCAAATATGAAGGCCCGTCGTCTAGGCACAAGAGGCAAATCAAAATATCCTTTGCTAGAACGCTTCTCAGTAACTTGTTCTGCACTTGCCTGGAGAACATCTGTTGTTACAGCTTAACTACCAGCTAAATGTAGAAGTAATGTTAAATAAAAAATGCAGACGCTTTTCCAACGTTCTTTCAGAATTATTAATTGCAGTACTGTTAGGTTGCAAGATATAACTTTGGAAACAAGTACTTAAAATTAGTTTCTGACGCTTAGTTGTCACAGCAGCGAGGCATCAGAAATGTTTTATAATTTAGTGCAAAGAGAGATATTGGAATAAAGGAACCAAAACTGTTAGTGATTTTTCAAACCAATTTTTTTATCAGCGACAATTTTGTCTTTTCCAATGTGAGGATTACACCTTCCCTTGAGAACCCTTAGAAGCCATGCTGAAGTAGCACAATACCTGCTGCATTCCCCAGGCCTGGCTCTGCTGTGTCCTGACGTGCTGGGTAGCCAAAGCCACTGCAGTAAGCAGGGGAGGGAGAGCATGAAAAGGCTAAAAGGCATCGAGGTGCTTGCAGGCTCTAATTAAAAACCACTCAAAAGAACTAACAGTAATGATACAGATGTGCTGTAATACTGGCCTTTGCCAGGTCTCACTTGAAGCATGCACTTAGAGAATTAAATGCTAGCAGGCAGCCCAGAATTACTTGTCTTCCACTGAGGAAAAAAACTTCCATGTTGCAGTAAATGGAGAAGTTACATGTCAGTTAAACTGTTTCATGAAATGCAATGTTGGATTATCTAGCAGTGAAATCCAAAACTTAGTAATCAGGTTCTGGATAGAGCTAGCTAAGTGTTGAGGAAGAAATCATATGATGTAATTGTAGCTTTACCCAGGGGATCTGTTTAAGTTCTATTTCCAAAGTTTCTAATTCAGAATGATTAAAATATGACCTTGTCTCACACCTACTATAATTCCCAGGCTCCTTACATTTCTTTCACTGTAATTATGCTCCATTCAGGTTAATGCAAGCAAATGCAAACTTTCTGGTCTAGGAAAGTATACAGACATATTTAAAGAATGTGAAAAACTAGTGATCCTGAAAAGGATTTGTTTGTTACAGAGAAAAGACACGATATATGAACTCCCAGAGTAATGCTGTAGAGAGGGAAAAAAAGGCTGATTTGATTTTTAGACCTATAAACAAATGAGTACGAGTAATGGATGGAATATCTTTTTGTGTATTGATTTGATAAGACCAGTGTAAGAAAAAGTCTAGGTGTTTGCATCCATATTTTTAGAGAAGAGTTATCATGGGTAAGGATAAAGTGCCTGAAAAATTGTGTGAAATTTTAGGAAGAAATGCCCTCATCAGGCACTTCATCTTGTCATGGGGAAGTTTACCTTGTTTGTGGAAGTCCCTTATGAGAAGGAAATAAAGTAGAACCTAAATTTGGGAATCTGTTTTTTAATGGTAATTAACTTCTGGAAATTCATTCTCCCATCTTGTTTTAGAAAGAGAGTTTATTCCAAATTTGTGTTAATGATTTGAACATTGACTGGCTAACTGAAACTGCCTGGGAAGGTTTAGGGGCTGTTCTAAGTCATCAGATGAAATTCATCGTACCCAGCGTCTCTGCACAGATGGGGGAGCCCAGTGACCTGACCAAAACTGCAGCCATGGATAGGCTTTTGAGTCTGGCTGCCTATGAGACCATGCTAATGACAGGAATTCTGTGTTGAGTTTGCTTATGAAGTTTCTGAGGGTTATCAGAGGAATTGCTGCCCTTCCCTCCTATCCCCCTCTAACAAGCAGACAATTTGGACCTTAATTGTTGTTCACATATTGCTACAGTGGACTGAGGAAGAAGGCTTTTGTGCATATGCCAACACTGCCCAACCTTGACTTTCATAAAACTGGAGATGGGGTATGATATATTTTTGCTTGTTTATATATATATTTCTGCAAGTTAACATTTATTTTGCTGTTTTTCTGTCTGAAATTTTCAAAGTGAAGATCTGTGCAGCTTTTCAGATTTTTCTTTATGATTCTTATATTCTGAACCATTGTTTGATTTTTTTCCTGTAAAGTTCACAATGAATTGCAATACTATTAAACTAATTTAGGAGGTGAAGCAGATTTCCACAGTGTTCCCAGACGCAATGTACCTGTTTTTAACTGATTCTGTTCTGCTTTTACTGTATTTTTTTAAAATCAATGTTAGGGAAGAGATACCCCAGTGAAAGAAGCAGTTCCTGGGTAACAGTGACTGCTGAGTTGACAAGACTCTGAATACAGGGAGAATCAATTGTTGGTCCAAATATTAGGATTCTGTTTGAGATTTTCTTCCAGAAATGTCAGCTTTGGAAACAACCAGTAGATTATCAATAAGACATTTAATTTTGAAAGATATTGATGTTGTGATCTCATTCTCACAACTTCATGAAAAACGGTGAACATACTGAACATTTTGTGTGATTCTGATAATCATTTGCTTTCTATCTTTGTTTTTGTGCCTTAGTGACCCTTATTAATTAAAGTAACCTTTCCTCCTTTGTTTGGTTTAGTTGGATGGAGCAGAGCCATCTGGGCAGCTGCAAAGTGCTGATGAGGAAGTGGTGTCAGCAGCCTGCCGGCTCGTTTGTGAATGGGCCCAGAAAGTGCTGAGCCAGCCCTTTGACACAGTCCTGGAGCTGGCTCGTTTCCTTGTCAAAAGTCACTACATCGGTACCAAGTCCATGGCAGCTTTAACAGTGATGGCAGGGGCACCAGCAGGTAATGAGATCTTGCTGAACATTCAAATGGGGCATCTTTCTGTTGAGAGTGGTAACAGCTTGGTTGGAGGAAGCACTTCTCTTCGGGGCAAACTTTAAATGCTGACTCTGAACACTGAGCATTCATTTACATGATTTTAGTCACATTGCTGCAAATTACTGTTCTTGCTGGTGGTCTGGGTAAAGATCTGAAAATCAGCACTGGTCCCAGGTTAGTTTATGATCCTCCCATTCCTCTGATGAGGACCCTGGTCTTTTAAAGCACTTCAGGGTGTGTGACTACTTGTGCTGAATTTATATACTTGGCCAGATCAGGAGTTTAGTGCTGCTACAATGCTGGTTTGTAGACAGGCTGCTGGTGTAGCTGTGTTTCCTGTGTGATAACTTGCCCTAATTTGGAAACAATTGTCTGTCTTAATTATCTGTTAAGAGCAGATTTCTTGTGTGGTTTGTTTCCTTCTGTGTGCTGAAAATCAGTCACTTAATCATTAGAAATGTGTTTGGGTAACTGGATAAAGTAAATTACAAAAATTAAGGATGAGGAGCGAAATGCAGGTGCACAACATGCCCCCAGACTTGCCTCTGAGAAGTTCTGCCTAGGCCTATCAAGCAAAATGTGTTTGGATCAAGGCCAACCTCTTGAGACAGGCAGTTTTAAATAGAAAACGCTGTTCAGGGGGTCGCTTCTCCTTCCAGCTCTCTTTCCTTTATTCCAGCTTGGACCTGACAGGTGGCACTGGTGGGTTTTGCTGCCTGTGTGCTCCATTTTGGTTCTGCTTGCTGTGCTCCTAGAAGGGACACTCAGTGTGTGGACAGCTCTTGAACTCACGTAGCTTTTTCCCCTCACTTCCTTTAGGACAAGATGGTTTCCTTCAAGGAAAAGGGCAGTTGCTTCCAGTGCATGCCTCAGGCTATGGCTTTGATAATAATTTTAGAAGAGGTTCTTCCTAGAACGGCACATAAAATATTTCCGTTCCTCTTGTAAGGAAATACAGTGTCTCTGTGCATTAATTGAGGAAAAAGCAAACTTTTACCCTCAAAAAAAAGTTTGAGATCTTTTTTCTTATCAATATTACTTGCCTTCAGTATTCAGCCCACAAAGAAGACTTGTGTGCCAGTAATTGCAATATATTTGGGCAATTCACTGCTCTGTGAAGAAAGAATTGTGAAAGTGGAGACATGTAGTGACATTCAACCTCTTGTGGTGCATGCAGACTGCTGCTGAAAGGGTGGGCTCCCAGACCACAGTTCCTAAGCACATGCTGGGCATTTAAAACCAAAACTTGGGTTTAATGTTGTAAAATTAGTATTAGTAAAACTAGTGAAGTAGCCAAATGGTGTTGATTAATTTATATTTAGTAGTTATTTTAAAGCTGTGTAACCTCAAAGTGTAAATGAAACTATGTTAAAGCATTTTTAAAGGGGCAGTTCAGCAAGGTTATTTGGTCTCTAAAGAGCATGCTAATCCTCTTGACTGTTAATAAGCAAAAGATCATAAATGTGCTGTGATTTTGTAAGGGAAATGAATACCAGCTGCACAGATGACACTTAACTCTGTTTTCTCTCTGTAAGCACCACTTGCTTGCATGTGATCAGCAATTTCCCCAGAAAAGAATGTTGTCCCACTCTAATTTCCATCGTTTTTTTCAACTTCTTCTCTTTTTTTTCCCCTAAACACTTTTCTTCTTGCCCTTCTTTCACCATTCTCTCTGATCACAGAGGTTTTGATCCATTCTGATATTAGATGCACGGTATTCAATGCCTTGGCCATTAGACAGTGTCCTCTGCTCAGAGCTGTTCCTCTGTAACACAGACCCACAGCTTTCTGGAAACAGTTTTCATTTAAAGCTGCCTTAGAACAGGTAACAAAACAAAACCAGGGCAGATGATGGATTTTTAAGGCTCATCTGAAACGTACCCGCTGCCCTCTGCTGCCACTTCAGTGAAGTGCATCGGGCTGAGATCCTGCTGGCACACGAGTTGCCATTTGGCATTACTAGGAACAAGAGGGCAGTGCATGGTATTTTAGCAGCTAATGGCCACCTTGTGTAATAGACAGAGACTTTGCCACAAATGTGGAAATATACTGAAATGCTGAATAGATTTGAGCATGAATTGGATGGGAGCACCTCATGCAGGAGGTGTTCCCAGAATGGTTTTGGAGATGCCTGACATATATTCTCTGTTGTTAGATGCAGAAGTGGTGGCACAGCAGACAGGGTATGTTTGGTTATAATTTGTTCTCCTTCTTTTGTTTTCAGGAATAAAAGGGATCCCCCAGCCCTCAGCTTTTATACCTACTGCTGAAAGTAATTCTTTTCAACCACAAGTGAAAACTCTGCAATCTCCTGTTGATGCCAAGCAGCAGCTGCAGCGTAAGATCCAGAAGAAGCAGCAAGAACAGAAACTGCAGTCTCCTTTGCCAGGAGAGTCTCCAGTAAAGAAAACAGAAGGCGCTGCAACCAACGGTGTGACCAGTATATCCAATGGAAGTCCTGCCATTCTGTCTCCTCCACCTATTGGCATTGTTGTGGCAGCTGTCCCCAGCCCCATACCGGTAATGCTCTGCAGCAATTCTCTAGAGAAACCACCCTATGTATTTGCCAATAACTAAGCAGTGGTGTCACTGGGATAGAAGAACAGTTTCCATTCAAAGGCTTGGGTCTCTTGATGCTTTTCTGTCCAGGCTGTGTTATGCCACATTAGTTACAGGGTTGACAGAGAGGCAGCAGAATTCTGATCACGTAACATAGGCCAGCTTTGTCTTTGAAGTTGTTAACTGGGGGATTTAAGCGAGCCTTAAGATGAAGTTTAACCAGATGAGAGAGCTGACACCAGTTGTGCGGGTCACTGAGGCCCTAATGCAGACTCTAAATTGCTTTTCATTGGCCCAGTGCATTTAGTGACAGCTACAATTTTATTTTTGAATGAATGTCTGTAGTACAAAACATTTTTGTCTTTCAGCCACACAAAACTGGGCTGGGAGTAGGGTTATTTGGTTTTAAGATGTTCACTGTGCTGTTCATTTTAATAGATAAGCCAGTTTTTCTGCCTGATAGTGAGTTTGTTTTTAACTCACTTTTGAAACCTTAACAATGACCAGTGTTTTGAACACGTCCTCTCCTCTTTAGCCTTTGCATGTCTGTCTTTGTCCCAAGTGGTGAAGGATTGTATGAGAATGAGCCTTTCATTAGTAGATTAGACTAGTGTGTAGACCAGTGCCTTGTGTCTTAAAAACAGAGGCCATATATTTCTCTACCAGTCCTTAGGCAGACAAATAGGAATTGTCTTGGGCAAGTAGAAGAGCTTATTTTGTTTCAAACTGACATTCACTAGCTTAGGTGTATTGAGCTGTGTTGTCTTTCCACTTCAAAATGCTTGAGGCTGAGGTGTTTGTGTGGGCTTTGGGGACTTCTGCTTCGTTGCCACACCTTTTCTTTTCCTCTCTCTACAGGTGCCAAGGACCAGGCAGTTGGTGACATCTCCAAGTCCCATGGGATCGTCTGATAGCAAGGTGCTGCCGCTCAACGTGCAGGTGGTCACTCAGCACATGCAATCAGTCAAGCAGCCGCCAAAGACTCCCCAGAACGTTCCCGCCAGCCCCGTTGGTGACCGCTCTGCCCGGCATCGCTACCCGCAGATCTTACCCAAGCCAGCAAACACCAGTGCTCTCACCATCCGCTCTCCCACCACGGTGCTATTTACCAGTAGCCCAATCAAGACTGTTGTGCCAGCTCCACATGTGAATTCCTTAAATGTGGTAAAAATGACAGCAATATCTCTTGCACCGAGCAGCAGTAGCGTGCCCGTCAAACAGACGCCTTCAGTTAGCAGTAGTGCAGGAGCAGTGGAAGAAGGGAGGACTGGTCCACAGATCAAAAATGGATCTGTTGTTTCACTTCAGTCTCCAGGATCCAAGCCTGGTGCTGTTGTAGCTACGCCTGCAGTCAAGATCAAAACGGAACCGGAAGCATTGCTGGATGAGAACTCGGTACAAGGCCAAGAGAGCTCTGACGTGTCTAAATCTATAAAGGCAACCCCTGACCTGCCTCCTGCACAGCTAATTAATTTTGAGGTTGCAGCCTTGAAGGTTTCAACGGATGATGTCTTGGAGCTAAAACCAGGTAAGGGCTGTGATCAGGGAGCTGAAGAAGCAGGGACCAAATATAAGACACAGTCTAATGAGATCACACCAGTTTCTTCAGCAGGCAATAATCAAAGCACTCTTAAGCTCACAGTTGCCAGTCCAAACTTGTCCAGCACCAGCATCAGTTCACCTCCTACTGGTGAGTCTACGACTAAAGACAAAACGTGCACTAAGAGTCCAAGAAAGAGACAACCTTCCACGCTTCAGGATTCCCAGGTACCACCTGTAAAGAAACCACTAGTGGAGCAGTTTTCAGCTGATAATGCCGTGGAGGGGCAGAAAGCAAACAATGTTAAGAAGGCTCTGAAGGTTGGATCATTAGCTAACAGTGAGAATACAGCAACACTTGCTCAAGTTCCCAGCAAGGTGCCTGTGGCGGTACCTGTACCTTCTGCAGCTGCAGCAAACTTAGCAACAGACCTTTCTCTGAGCGCCAATTTAAATACCTGTGATCCTTCTTTAGAACAGCAGCTTGCATCAGCATCATCTCCAGATATAAAAGTAAAATTGGAAGGAAACTTGTTTATCATAGAAAATGATTCAAAATCTGATGGCAGCTTTAACCCAAATACGTGGCACCATATCACCAAAACCTCTGACTTTGCATCTGTGAATTGTGATCAGCAGCAAGATATCAGTGTTATGAGCATTGCTGGGCACTCTGGCTCTAGTGACTTACAGGAATCCACGTGGGAGCCGGTGAATTGCGAAGGTTTACAGCAGGATGTGTACAGCCAGCAGCTACAGAGCCAGATCCAGGACTCCTTGGGTCAAATACAAGCACAGTCTTCAAATCAGTTACCTCTGCAGTCTGAGCTGAAAGAGTTTGAGCATACGGTCCCACAGTCAAATGAAAACTTCTTTTCGTTTGATGATGACCTTACCCAGGACAGCATTGTGGAGGAACTGGTGCTCATGGAGGAGCAAATGTCCATGAATAATTCCCATGCTTATGGTGGTTGTCTAGGAATGGCACTTCAGAGTCAGGCCACAGCTCAAGGAGCTCCCGTGTCATCTCATGCAAGCAGCACACACTTTTACCATTCGATCCATAACAACAGCACTCCCATTCACACTCCCACCCCCACTCCCACTCCGACTCCCACGCCCACCCCGACTCCAACGCCCACCTCCGAAATGATTGCTGGATCTCAGAACATGTCGAGAGAGAGCCCTTGTTCAAGGCTGGCTCAGACAACTCCTGTAGACAGTGCTCTAGGAAGCAGCCGGCACACGCCCATTGGCACTCCCCATTCCAACTGCAGCAGCAGTGTCCCTCCAAGTCCTGTGGAATGCCGAAACCCATTTGCGTTTACTCCCATCAGCTCCAGTATGGCCTACCACGATGCCAGCATTATATCAAGTAGCCCTGTGAAGCCAATGCAGCGGCCTATGGCTACCCACCCCGACAAAACCAAGCTCGAGTGGATGAATAATGGCTACAGTGGTGTCAGTAATTCATCGGTTGCCAACCATGGCATCCTCACGAGCTACCAGGAGCTGGTGGAAGATCGCTTCAGGAAACCTCACGCCTTTGCGGTTCCCGGCCAGTCGTACCAGGCTCAGCCGCGCCACCACGACACTCACTTCGGTCGTGTGACTCCTGTTTCACCCGTGCAGCACCAGGCAGCCCCTGTCAGTAGCACTACCAAGCAGGAGGGCTTTGCTGTTCCTGCTCCTTTGGACAGCAAAGGAACTGGTTCATCTCTCAACAACAGTCTGAGGTGCCGGAGCGTGAGCCCTGCTGTCCATCGCCAGCGTAATCTCAGCGGAAGCACTGTTTACCCTGTGTCGAATATACCACGCTCTAATGTGACACCCTTTGGAAGTCCAGTGACCCCGGAAGTTCACAATGTATTTGCTAATATCCACGCAGACACCAGTGCCAATAACATAGCGCAGAGGAGCCAGTCAGTCCCCTTGACTGTGATGATGCAGACGGCCTTCCCGTCTCTTCAGAAACAAACAAACACTAAAAAAATAACCAATGTGTTGTTAAACAAACTTGATTCTGATAGCGATGATGCAGTGAGAGGTTTGGGAATGAACAACATGCCCTCAAATTACACAGCCAGGATGAATCTCACTCAGATTTTGGAGACATCCGCCGCTTTTCCTAGTGCCAACCCACAAAGTATGATCAATTCCAGCACTTCAGTTTATGAATTCCAAACACCAAATTACCTCACAAAAAACAGCAGCACCGATCAGATCAGTTTTTCTTCTGGAGATAACCAAGCACAATCAGACATCGGAGAGCAGCAATTAGATTTTAGCAGCACTGTAAAAGACCTTTTAGGGGAGGACAGTCTGCCAACAAACCAGCAGCTGGTGAATCAGGTGGCATCAGATCTCAATAACGTTGCATCTGTCTTTCCCAGCGACATCAGGTTGTCTTCCGAGCTCTCAGGCAGCATTAATGATCTGAACACTTTAGACACAAATCTACTGTTTGATCCAGGTCGTCAGCAGGGACAAGACGATGATGCTACACTGGAGGAATTAAAAAATGACCCCTTGTTTCAACAAATCTGCAATGAATCCATTAACTCAATGACTGCATCAGGTTTTGAGTGGATGGAGAGTAAGGATCATCCTGCTGTTGAAATGTTGGGTTAATCTTGTTTTATAATATGTATGTAGCACACTGTATCTAAAAGACAGACGTATTGTATTTGTCTTAATGGAAGTGCCTCCCGCAGCAGAAACACTTGCTATGTATTGTGGCATTTTAAAAAAACAGTTTGCTGTACCTGTTGCTCATTCTTCAGTAAGGAAAAGGCAGTCTTACTAATTTTAAACAAATCTCTGAAGGTGATGGGCTATCAAAGAGCCAGTATTAAAATTTGAATTTTAGGGAGTTTCCCATTCAACATTTCTTGTTTTAGCAAATAAATAAGTGGTTAATAGCAGCCAGCAATGACAGCTATGGTTGATGCTTTGGGAGGGTTTTAATTCAAGCTCGTTAGTAGGCTTTCCATACTTTGTATTGGTTGTTACTTCTCAGTAGGTGATCTTTACTGACCTTTGTCATCCAGGTTTGAAATGCAGAGTGCCTGCAGGTAGGTAGGTGGTGGGGAGTGGGTACAAGTGGACCAGGTGACATGCAGATGCCTCATCATTGTGCAGCATCATTGTCTGGAGCACTGCTCAGTGGTGAACTTTGGGGAAATCTCTGTAGCGCTGGTGCCATTGGCATCTCTTGTAAAACACAGATGGGAAAAGCTACAGGAATGATCAAGGAAAAAATGCACTAAATTTTTTTATTTAAGATAAATCTATGTAGTTATTTTATCCATTAATATTCATTACATACTTGATACTTTAGTTCTCATGTCAATGTTTTTATATTAGGTAAAACTAATGCGAAAAGATTTTGAGCACTGAGATTTAATCTAGGCATAACACCCTATTTTAAAGTGATAGGTACTGTTTATCAATGCTGGAGAAGGAACATGATATTTTCCCCTTTTTTTTTTTAAATAGAGAGCTACTGGAGCTCATTAAAATACTGTTTCTAAAGGTTCATTTTTAAAATTCTGCTCTTTCCTAACCTAGTGGAGGGTGTAGGAAGATGTTATTTTCTCTGTATTTCAGTAGGTTGAGCCTTTCTGTCTTTCTTGCTCACTCTCAAACAAAAGATTATTAAAATATTAGAAAATGTGGTTGATCTAAAAATATTTCATATAGAGCCATAATACTGCCAGGCACTTTACAGATACACAGTAAGACATGTGATCTTTTGGTAAAACTTATTTTAAAAGTACTTACTGTTTTAGAAGCCTGAATTCCATTTTCAAAAGTGATTTGACAGGGTTGATGAATCTAATTTTTTTTAAAAGGAAAAAAAGCTGCCCCTCTGGAAAATGATAGTTAGACTTCTGCCTCACTAGTTTACTCAAAACAAAAAGAGATTTTATTTTATCAGCATGGCATGGATCTCTTTAATGGTCAAAAGAGAGAGGTATTTAACCAGCCATGGCCTTGATGCTAGAAAGAGGACTTCCAGAGGCAGGCTTTTACAAAAGAAGTTGTGCACTGAGTATGCTACAGTACCATCCCTTAAGCCTAGTATAAAATGCATTAC
Source organism: Climacteris rufus (assembly GCA_013398175.1). Taxonomy (NCBI): domain Eukaryota; kingdom Metazoa; phylum Chordata; class Aves; order Passeriformes; family Climacteridae; genus Climacteris; species Climacteris rufus. The sequence continues at coordinate 3,121,666 of VZRZ01006012.1, read as the reverse complement.
TTTGCCTGTGACCTGACACAAAGCAGAAAACAGAGCAGGAAAAATTTTTCTCTTTTGCATTACTTTAAATGAGCGGTCATGAACTTATGAAGGGGGAGGTGCAGTAAATCCCCCACAGATTTCCTTAAGGGAAAGATGTTCAGATTTTTCATGTAATTAGTGTTTTTCTTAAGTGTCTTCGTGGTCTTCTGTTTCTTCAGCTTTTGCAAATGACTCGAGATCCCAGTACTGGTCAAGTTTTTTTGGCAGTGCTGATTGAACTTGTGCTTCTGTATTGGCACTGGAGGTGCTAGAATATCCTGGCTTCTCTTGCCCTTGCCCCAATTCATCACCAGTTTATGGCCTCTTCTGCAGGGACAAACAGTTGTGCCAAGCTGTAGCACCTTATGGGGGCCTGATTCCACTGTGCTTGCATCAGGAGTTTTGCCACTTTGTCAGGAACAAACTTGGAGAGTTCTGATCCCTCCTTGAAGCACAAGGATGTTGTGTTAATGTGGTTTGCTTTAAGACCAAGTGACTCTTCTAAGTTTTGTTAAGGCAACGGGGAGGAGACTAAAGGCTGCATAGTAACCTTCTGCTTGTTGTCCTGCCAGGTGTCTGTCAGTGAGACTTGAACCATTTTTCTCGTAGACTAAAGTTGCTGAAGGCGGGGCTTGAGTCCTGTAGCTGCCCGTGGCCTTCTGAGAGAGATATGCTGAGCATCCTCTCACCCTGGTAGGAGGACGGGTCTGAGAGACACTCAGCACCTTTTTGTTTCTGTTTCCTGGCCCTGTGTGAAGTGCCAGCACTACTGTGAATGGGTGAAACCTGCTCCTGGGACTCAGTGCTGCAGCAGGAGCTGCCCAGGGGCTGCAGCCGCCCGCGCTCCGGGCCGGGCTGGCCTCACCTCGGGCTGCTGGCACTGACACTGAGGGGGGCTTGGGGAAGGAAGGTTTTGCCTAGCTACTAGGTTTTTAAAGAAGATTGCTCAGAAAAGCAAGAGTAGATTTAAAGTTGATGCGTTCTAAATTATGCAGCCATCACCAAAGGTTTTTAAAAATGCGTTTAAAATTATTTTTAAATGCAGACGTTACATTGGGCCTAATATGTGACTTAATTAGAAGAATATTCTATAATCAGTGGATTTAAAGCAAATATATGTTTAATTTTAAAAGTATTAAATTTGATAAGAATGTTTTCAAGTAAAATCCAAGGCACAGGCACAGCTTTGTACATTGGTATGTATCATTTTAGAGATGTTTGTGTGTTGGTGTTATAATTAATGTTAGGTCCCCGTACTTAGTGCTAGTTAGTTCTTTACAATACATTGAGACAGAGCACTACTGCACACCAAAGTATGCAATACCCAAAGGAAAATTCTGTGATCCTAACAAATGGAAGCCTGTCTTTGTCAGATACTCCAAAATTATGAATTTGAGACAGTTCTGACCCCTTGTTTACATTATTGGCTTCCTACTAACATGAGAAATAAATTATTTTGATAGCAGTTTTTGCTAAAATATACAAACTAGTGAATTTGTACCCTGTGTACAGTATTGCAGCAAACACTTTAAATTTGATTGCTTGGTTAGTCCAGCAAACTTTCTGGGTTCATATATTGCACTAAAATTCTGTTGAACCTGTGGCAGGCACATTCCTTAGGATAAATGCAACAAATACGGCCCACAGATTAAAAAAAAAAGGCAAAACAAAAAAAAAAACTTTTTAATGTGTTTCATTATTAAAAGGCAAAATGTCATTAAAAGTGACAGGTGAAATTGTCTTATGTAGCAATGTGCATTGATCTCAATGAGATATTTCTATTTTTGATTCTCTTACGTGAGAATATTGCAGCAGGAAAAATTAAGTTGAGTTTGCTTCACCATGTTAATACATGATCACAAAACGTGCATGAGTGTTAATGACTTAATCTTGTACAGTACTAGATATATTCCTGTAACCACTTTTATTTTTTTTATTCTTTTGCTGTATTGAAGCTGGTTCAGTGTTAACCAGGTGAGCATAGTTATTCACAAGTTATTTACTTTTTTATGTTAACTAATTCAGCTTAGTTATTGTTGAATATGTTCCTTTCTTGGATTATTTTTTATTGTTCTGGTGTTGAAAAACATTTTTGCATCATTTTATCATGATAAGAATTCATGAAGTAAATAATTTGCAAATAATTGCAATAAGCACTGACTTCCGAACTGAAAAGAAGGAAAAGCGTTTCTTGTGCAGTGCATCTGAGGATCATACAATAGTCTTGTACTATACTGTGCTTTATTTACTGCACCGTAAGGAAAGAAAAATCCCTGTTCCACATTTTCATTTAGTGCAGGAAATCCAGTTTCTCCCTCTTCCCCAGTGTTTTGTTGTCTGTTGTACTGCTGAAACTACAGTAGTTGAATATTGCAGTAGCATTTCAGTTATTTTTTTTATTGAAAGTGCTCAAAAATTGTTTTTTAAATGTTTTCAAAAACAATAAAAACATTTTATATTAAAATTATTTCTGGAGTGTTTTCTTTATATTGAAAATGTGCTTTAAGGCAGACCTAGAATACAGAACTTGAGTTCATGTGATAACAGATGACAGCTGCCCATTTGAACCAACTTGCTGCACTTGCTGAGCCCAGTCACACACTTAAAGCTGAGCATGAAGGTGAATCTTCCTCAACAAAGGAAAAAAAATATCAGGGAGACATGAGACAACATAAATGAAAGAGAATCAAAAAGACATTAATTTGAACGTCATTGGAGGAAATAATAACACCTCACTGGATTCTAAACATGCTTTACAAAGAGTTCTCAATGAACAATTGGCAGACAGACTGTTCCACAGTCATAAAAAAGGCAAATTAAAAACTCCTAAGGAATGAGATGGAATATCATGTAGGAGATAATAGAAGGATACTTTAGAAATTAATAGTTTATCTGAAGTAATAATGGGTATTAAGTAGAATCTCTCAGCTGTAAATTTGAAAGAATTTGGCTTAATGGTTAATAAAAAGCATCAAAAGAGCAAACAAATCTGTGAATGGAAATGTCCTAACAAGAAAGATTTAAGAGGGTAGAAATGTTGGAACTGAAGTCACGAGCTTTGTAGCTTTCAAGTTACATGCTTATATGCTTAATAAAGACATCCAGCGTAAAACCTAAGCATTTGCTTTGAAATATTTTTACATTTCCAAAAATACAAATCTGTATGTGTGAATGCAATTTTGGTAAGCAGAATCCCACCTCTAGGGTTAAGGAGTGCTGTGTGAAATGAAGCAGTGGTTCATGTAGCCCATACAGTGTCTGACAATTGACACCACCATCTTCTCCAACCAAGAAGCCCTGCATTGCTAGGTGGTCACAGAATAACTGGTTTCTGTGACAACCCAGGAGCTGGAAGCTCAGTCTGAAGCCAGTGCATTAGAGCCAGGGTAGGGGGATGTGTTGGAGTGCTCTGGAGCTCCCTTATGACCTCACTTTAGCAGGACATGCATCAAGGCAGGAGTAAACCTAACTGGACCTGACTGTGTAGCATGGCTGCTCTCAATCAGGTAAAGTGTAAGCATAGTATGTGATGACTGTCAAATTCATTTGACAGCAAACTTGTAATTATCCAGGCCTCCTCTGATGCATTAAGTCAGAGTTAACCAATGCTTGGATCTCACTGCCCTCCTCCCTCTCTTAAAAATGGTCCAAGTTAAGCTTGGATAAGGAGACAAAATAGAAGAAAAATGTATAGTGTGGCTGACAAATTGGAGCACACTGGAAAGTTATTCCAGACTTAAGGAAGGAGCAGTGACCTGACTGTATGCTTAAGATGTTTCTGAGTTGGGGATCCACATAACAGTTAGCAATTAACCTGAATGTGCCCAGGCCTGGGCTATGCTGTCCCTGTGCTGTGCTGTGTTTGTTCCCTGGCTGCAGGGAAACCTTGGCCAGATAATCACAGCAGAGAAGCCTGCAGGCAGCCCCCCCTCAGTGCCAGCAATGATGCCTCTTGTGTGTCCTTGCCTTTTATCTGAAAGTGCAGCTGCAAGTTCTCATGTGAACATCTTTTCTGCTTGACCTTTGAAGTGATGAGCAGAGTCATTTTCTGGTAAGAAAATCCTGTAATAGCTCAGGTGAGGTGACCCTTCCACAGGCAAGTTGTGTGTGTGTGAGCCCATTCAGTGCTGCACTGTTGGGGGATCTGCAGGATGTCAGACTGTCTCTACTGTCCTCTCTTTCTTTGTAGTGCCCACTCTAGCAAAGGGCATTTTAAGCATTACTTCACAGATCTGAGCACATTTGTTGCTGCTGTAGTAACAAACCAAAACCTCATAGAGCATAGGTAACATCACCTGATGAAATTGCAAATATTTCACTCTTCTGCTTTTCCTAATCAACTTCTTAAAAAAGAGAAAAGAATTAAATATAAACTCAGCAAAGCCAGATCAATTAAGTCAGAAGTGAACTGAGGACATGCAAAACAATTTTTTAGAAAGCATTTAGTGCTAAAAAGACAGCTGTTCCATGCAGATTATAGTGTTTCAATACCCCAAATAAAAGACCACCTAAGTACAATGAAGAATACGTAACCAAGTGATTATAGTTCGTGATAGGTCATAACATTTCTGCTACGTGCTTTGGATCTGTAGGAATATCCTTCTAGTGATGTAAATACTTGAGATGTGTTGGAACATTTGCATATCTATTCTCCAATGGCTTTGTCGTGCCTCCTCCTGAGTCTGTTCTTCCTGGGCCTGCCTACCCATTTTCTATATCTGGTGATACCTCAGCTCTGAAATCATTAAAAAGGTCCATTTTTGTCCCTGTGGCTCATCTTTTCTCTGCTGTCAGCTTCCTTTTAAATAAACTGCTTTTATATGGATTATGATAAATTATGTATGTTGGAACTTTGCCTATCCACACTACCTAATTAGTGATGCCTATTAAAATAAAATTTTCAGTGGATCTCAAGCTGCTGGTTCAAATAATGTTAGTGGTACACTACTGATCCAAAGCATAAGCTGCTGTTTGTGTAGGGGGGGGTTGAGTCAAATGTTAAAATTGTACTTTCAATGTTGGCCCAGGGATGAAAATGATCCTCAGGAGCTTGTGAGTTTCATTTTAACCTACCTATGCATACAAGGGGCCGCTCTATGATGCAAATACTTTTAAACTTGTATAGATATTATACCAAATAATCTAAACTTGGTTTTAAAGCCTTCATATATGTTACAGGTAGGAAAAAGAAGATTCATAGGAAGCTGAAAATACATTTTCATTTTTTCAGGGGTTAATAGCCTTATGTTCACTTATTAACTTGGTAGTGGACTTTTGTGATGACTAAACAGAACAGGGATTACCTGACTGCTGCTGGGGCTGATCTGTAGCCTCAGGTTTTCCAAGCACTGTGTGGAGAAGGTGGCTAATGGGAATCAAGAGAAGCTGTCCCTGCAGCCTCCCTCAGGTAGCCAACCTACCTATTGCTACAAATTTGTACTTCTCAACACTACTTTAGAGAGCTACTGGTGTCTCTTTTTGCAAATACTCTCCTTTTGTTTCTAGTATGGATAGGAAAACACAGCACTACAACTGATACTACACTGTCAATTAATTGATTAGGACTTGGTCATCTCCTTTCCCTATCAAGAATACCCTTGAGAGTTCTATTTGCCTGCTCTATCAGTACTTCAAAAGGACACTTGTTCCAAGGGCTATGATAATCATTTCCCAGAGAGATCAAGCCCAATTCTTCCTTGCTCTGAGACAAGAAGAGGCATTTTGAAATGTGTTGTTTAAAAAGCTGTGTATAAGCAATGATTATTTCCAACTGGAAAAAAATTCTCCTTGATTCTATTTCAAATTGCTTTGAAAAATAAGTACCGTCTCGCCTGCTACACGAGCTACATGAGAAAGATAATTAAATGCCTATGTCCAAGAGGCCCTGCTCAAAGGTTTTTGGTTCTTGCACCAGTGGCATAACTAAAATCTACTTTGATAAGGATTAGTTGTTGACAACAAAACTAACACGGGGGCCTAAAATGGCTGTCTCTGCCAAAAGCAAAATAGGAGATCTTAGTGCTTACTGAGAAGGAATTGCTGGAGACCTGTTAAAGCTGACATGACTTTAGAATAATTTTAGTACTTTAGGAATTATCTGAGGTTGCCTTTTTTATCCAAAATGGTAGCTGTATAATAACAGGAGGATATTTGCATTTCCCTTTGGTTTTGGCAGAGGTAATAATCTTATAATTAATAAATATCCTTTTACAGCATGTACAAAGCCCTATACCCCTGTCAGTCATCCTGATTTTTAGGAGTCCTTTCTTGTGGGATTATTTTCTATGCCAGCCAGACCTGAAGATATGTGGACAATTCTTGGATGATGTGCTATTAAGTGTAGTTTGGCCTTATCAGTAATTAATTCCCAGTGACAAAACTTTCAAGATCATTGGAAGCCAATCAGTAGACCAAGGATAACACATTGAAAATCTGTGTACTCAAAAGTATTTGAACATTAAAAAAACCCTCAAAAATAATTCAAACCAGCTAATAACAGCAATTACTTACTATTCCCATTTTCCTAATTAAATAAGATAGAAACACTATAAGAGGAGCATCTTGTGTGAAAATGAGCTGTGGAAAGATGAAAGACCATTAGTGATGCTCAGTCACATGCCAACTCAGAGCTGTAGCTTCTCCTGGTCTTAGCAATGTTTTAGGCACTGGCAAAGAGCATTTAGCACATACTACTTCATACACATATGGAGAAGGATAATCTCAAGGTATTTAAAGAAGAAAAGCCCAAATATGTAATCTCCAGAAAATTCTTACTTCTAACATTGCGATGGGTTGAGCTGTTAGCAAAAATATCCACAATTACTGTGTTAAACATGGGATCACTGGTGGATAATTAATCTGGGAACAGTGTGACAGCAGTTGACTGGAGCTCTGCACCTCCGGGTTTCTGTTCTGGCAGCTCACCTCCCCCTCAAGCTGAAAACAGGGAGAGAAAGATGACATCTGAGTGGTGTGACTCAGACAAGTGTTTACCTTTTCATTCAAATGCATATGCACAAAATGAGTGTGACTTTCTACCTCCACTACAGTTGCTCTTCTTACTATGCAAGTTTGCTCATCAAGACAGAGGTATTTCCAAAAGACAATGCTTGTAAACTGCTATACTAGTCACAGAAATGAGGAAAACCATTTTTTATATCTTTCACTTCTTCCCTGTGAGAGCTGGAGATCTCTGCAGCTTTTCTGGGAAACATGGAAGAAGGGAGCTGGCCCAGGGCAGGTGTTAGTGCCTTGGGAACACAGACCCAGGCTGGGAGAGCAGTGTTCAATTTTGTCTGCAGGTTGCCCTGAAAAGGAGTTCCTTGAGCAGAGAATTTCTGGTTCCCATCTGGTCTGTCCCTGGCTGACGGTCACACCTTGCTGTCATCCTGCAGGAACAAGTGGAGGCAGCAGCTTGGCAGCAGGAACACAGAAAGCACATGTATCCCAACAGAAGATGTGTTGTTTTTAAGGGAAAGAGGAAAAGCTAAGGAAAACAGAACCTGTGACTTTGGAGAACTGAGAATGAAAAGGAGCAGGAAGGGACTGGTGAAAACCTGAGCATGAGCTAAGAGCAGCCCAGTTGCAATGCAATGCAGAGACAGTCACCAGGCTGGGGTGACTACCAGACTGCAGTTCTTGCTTACAAAATTTAAACCTTCATGTTTGTATCAGTTTTGTCTCTTGTTATAATGGTGTTTGAATTCTAGTATTAATTGCCAGGATCTAGCACATATTTAACAGAAGAGGCAACAAGAGTGTTAAGTCTTGGGCTCTTAACTACACCTCTGCATTAGTCTGATTACTGAGACATCACCATGATAGTAAAGAAATTGAGATTACCAGGATACCAATAGGTGTTTACTTCTCTTAGTCATAGCAATGACTCACTACCAATACCAATTTTTTTTTTATTAATTCCCTGTTGCATGCAGTTTTTCATTTACCTGTCACTATGACATTGTGAGTGGTTCATAACATTTTCTATTGTATGACTCAGTGGAACAAAAGACAGTAGGACAAAAATCTGTTTCTGCAATTTGCATCTGTTTTTTTGTTTAATTGCAGTTAAAATTACTTCTATTCCTTTGGTTTAAAGGAAGACCAGTGAAGATAATGTATCCAGTTTGATTTAAATCCTCTGTAGCAAAAGTGTATCCTATATTTAGTAAGTTAAAACATGTTACTTGATGTCATATTTTTTATCACTTAATCATCACTATAGTTAACATATATTCTTAAATGAAAGACTATTATGATAATACTTTGGAATTCTGAAAAAAAATCTCCTTTTTTCTCCTCCTTTAAAAACAAACACTACTTTGTTGGGGTTTTTCCAAAGTAGTTCAGTATTATGGTGTACAGATTCTCTTTAGCCTAGAAAAGCATTTATGGTAAAGAAAGACACAAACCAAATACCATAAATGTATATTCAAACTATAAATAAAATAAATAAAAATAATAAAAATATAAAATATAAAAATATTTTTAAAATTCATATATAAAATTCAACCTATAAATTTGGTCTATCAGGATGAATACCACTAGCTAAGAGATGGAATTTGTTTTTAAACTTTGTAAATTTTTGACCCTTCATGGGACTGAAGGTTAATTTAGATGGCAAGAGAAGTCAAATTTGTTACCAGATAAGAACTCACTATTGGGATGGAGTAATGAGATAAAACATTAATAGGTTTTTAATGGTCTGGATACACAAAGTGTTCTATTGCACTCAGATGATCCAAATTCAGGTTATTCTCTGCAACTGAAAATCAATTATCTGCTTTCAGAAGAGCTCTCTTCCACTAGTAGTTTGTAATACCATAAGACCATAAAATATTAAATGCTGGAGATATATATCTAACATAACAACTGAATGTTTGTTAACAAACGTTGTGGTTTATGTTCCCCCATTCTTCAGGAAAAGAATGATTTAAAATTATTCCATTTTGAGTGAACTGATAGATATCTTGTTGGAATATTGAAGATAACTATTGATCCTACAGAAAATGCACATAGACCTTGCCTTAACATATGGATGCCTCCGGGTAACAAACCCAGAAACACAAGTTCTGTGTTTCAGACCTGTTCATAGCAGGTCATCTGCTTATGGATTTGGCCATTGACTGTGTTCTAACTCTTGTTCTGGACAATCAGTGGTCTTTCCACATAAAAAATGAGTCAGTGCTTTCTGTGCTTTCTGTGCTTTCTGTGTTACTCTGCTACTTTAAAAACATAGTAGAACAAAATGAGTATGTTAATATCCTGTTGTAAATTTCAAAAGGGCATTATTTTAGATTTCAAAGTTATTAAAATGACACATTACTTAAAATTTAATGTTTGAATTTTGATGTCCTACAAAAAAAGCCCAATAAGTAAGCCACTAATAAAATATTGACAATGGAAGCCTTTAGTAAACAGGACTTCCGAATGCTTCTTCTCATAGGCTTTACTGTACAGAAAAGCTGAGACTGAAACTGCAGAAAGCCAGACAGAGTTCTGGCTAGTGACAGTAATGTGTAATGAGAGATTTATAGGGAGAAATAAAGCAGTATCTACTAGACTAACCAACACAATTCTGAAAAATCAATTAACAAAAAACCTCAGCTGTGAGCTTTTGGGGCTCCAGTGCTTTTCGTCTGGCATGGTTTGTACACTGCAGCAGAGTATGAGAGACAGCACTGCAAATCCTGGTGTTCATGCTTGACAGCCACAAACACACATGCTTTTTCTAGCAAGCTGTAACAACCATTTACTAATCATCATTATACTCAATCCCAGAAAAAAACTGGACCTGGAAATCATGCCTGTTGTAACTTAGGCAGGTTTTCCTTCTTTGGCTGTCACCCAGAAACTTAAATTTGGGCAAACCTCTGAACTTGTGCTGGAAGGCTGATGTAGGCAAGGCTAAGTGACAGGAATTGGAGAGAAACGTTGGGCATCCAGAAAGTCGATCCAGAAACTAAGGAGGGCTGTTTATTTTGAAATACCCAGAAGCTTATCTAGATAATTTTTCCCAAACTTTCTCAGTTGGACTTATAACAGACATTGTTTCCTCAAGTAAATCTACCACTTCACAAGGAGACATTTGCCCAAATGCCACTTTGTCTGTCAGACACTCATCTGACTTATCATAGGTAATAGCATACACTGATTTTGGGACATGCAGAAGCTGATGTTGATGTTGAGATTGCCTTTCCTTGGAACATCCAGTTTGCCCCTGGGAGGAGGGTGTGAGTGTGTGATAACGGGCACAGGCTTGCCTGGGCCCTGCTGAGGAGGTGTTACCTGGGTGCTCTGTGCTCTGCTTGGGGCACAGTCCAAAGAGCTGAGCCTGGGTCTGTATTTGTTTTGGAAAGGGAAGAGTTTCTCATTGGATGGTGACAGAAGTAGGTCACCCAGGGCGTAGGGGGCCAGGTTGGATGAGTTGAAAAGTGACGAAAGACCCTGGTTCCTTACCAGTACAGGTGCTGCTACATTTGTTTGTTGTTAGTGACCCGTGATATTCAATATGCTCATCCTAAGAGTGCTCTCTGCACTCCCAGACTGTGCAGTGCCTGGTGAATTTGGTGTGGGCTTGTAGAAAGACTTATGGCTACAAAGCTCATATTAAACCACCCTACTTTATTTACGGCTTTTTTAGCACAGCTCTTGCTGTTGTCCTCTGCCTGCTGGAAAGGCTGAGCAGGAAGGGACTCCTGAGGGATTGATTCACAGGCAACTTTTTTATGAGAAAAGTCTTGACAACAGTGTTGTTACGATTTCAGACAAGGCTTTTACAGTTTATTTTTGTCTGTCCTCTGGCATTCTCCCTGCTTGGGTGTTATGTCAGGTCAGCTCCTCACATAGCCCAGACTTCCTTCCTCCTCTGAGCACCCTGGAAGGCAGCACTGCTCATCCTGATGGGCAAGGTCCTTTTTTCCTCTCTGTTTTCTCCAAATTTTTGCTATTCCAGGTTCCCTGGGTGTGAGGGGTTAAGCAAGAGCTCCTAAACTTGGGCCTCGTTCTCATAAGCTGCGGCAGGTGAGGTTTAGGTTGGACATTAGGAAGAATTTCTTCACACAAAGGGTCATTAGATATAGGATCGGGCTGTCCAGAGACGTGGTGCAATGTCCCAGTAGGTGTTTAAGTAAAGACTGCACGTGGCACTTGGTGCCATGGTCTAGGTGACACGGTGGTGTTCCGTCCTATATTGTACCCGATGATCTTAGCGGCCTTTCTCAACATAACCGATTCCGTGATTCTGCGAAGAAAGACCTCGACAATGTAAAGCACCGGCGCCGAGGCCCTGAGCAGGGCTGCCCGAAGCCTGCAGGGCGGAGCGCGGCGCCGTTCCCGCGGCGCCCCCAGGGGCGGTGGGGCTGAGGGCGGCGGCCGCGCGCCCCCTCAGGCTGCCCGCGCGGCGCGTGTCTCCAGGCG
>VZRZ01006012.1:3045638-3110048 GCA_013398175.1 Climacteris rufus | reverse complement strand
TGAGCGAGGCCCCGGGCCGCCCCCCGCGCCTCCCGCTGCCTTCTCCGCGGAGGCCGGGCGGCAGCTTCTCCCCGGGGCCGGAACGGCCGCAGGGCGGGTGTTCCCTGCGGACCCGCTTCGCTATGGCGCGGGGCGGGGGAGCGGGGTGAGGTGATGAGGGTGGTCCCGGCGGGGCCGGCGCCCCGGTGCCGGCTCTCCTCCGCCCCGGCCCGCCGTGAGGTGGCGGCTGCCGTGCTGCCTAGCACCGGCATTCCTGTCTCCTCCCGCTGGAAGCTGGGGAGCCTCGTCTATGGACGGAGGGATCCGCGTGCGCTCCCAACTTCCTCGTGACGGAGTGAAGCGGGATTTCTTCTCCCCCCGCTCTCTCCCCGGTACCGAAGAATCGAGTCTTTGTTCCAGGCTTTGTCACAGGCAGTGTGACAGAAGCGGTGCGTGGATTAGGGCGGTACAAAAGGTAGCGCGGTGCCTGAGCGATGGGGCTCATCCCAGCATTGCCGTTAGCGGGAAATCCTGTGTGCGATTCAGTGTTTTTGCAATAAACCCGTGGGTGGCTCGAATTGACTCCTGCAGTGGCCTCTGTCCTGGGGTCGCAGTTCCTAAGCACGTGGGTCTTTGGAAGGTGGCTGAGACTGATGTACCTGTTCCTATGTCTAAGTGACAGACAGATGGAGTGGCTATTGCATAGTAGCTGTGGCTTGTGCATGGGGCAGAATATTATGGAATAGTTAACTTTAACAGGAAGAAAGAAAGTTCAGGGTTTTTTTTTTTAATTGCAGATGCATCAAGACTAAAAGCAGTATCTCTCTGAGGCTATTTGGTGACCTGTGTGAAATGTCAGTAATGTTGTCTTTGAGCCAACAGGATATTTTACGAAGACTGTCTTTGATCAGCTCTTTTTTGTGTTCAGGCAGTGATGATCTCTGTGTCAGTGCATACTTGTTGCATCCATAATAGGAATTCAATTTGTTAAATCTCTAAAATACTATTCCTTGTCTGTTAGCATGGCTCTCTTTCTCAAGTTGTTCTTTACTGCTGGTGAAGTAGCTAAAAAGTTCTTAAATTATTTTTTTTCTTCATCCTAATATTTGAATTACATAGGCTTTCTAATAGAAAATTAGCACTGCATACTGAAAGGGTTGCATAACACTTCCTATTGCAAGATCCTGTTTTTAGTTGCTAGTAACTTTTCGAGGTTATGTAGTTGAACTAAAACATTCCATGCCTTAGGCTCTCTATTTTAACTTTATTAAACTTTGTTCAGTTTAGCTGTTTCTTAGCCTCCCTTGCTATGGGGAAAATATTTTGAAATCTGCTTAAAATTGAGCAATTCTGTTCTTCCCTCTATCTTTTTGAGCATAAATATTTTCCTTTGGAACAGCTGGGAGAAGGGGGAGAAAGTTGGAGCATACAACAAATCTGTGAGATCTAACTTTTTCTGTAATTCAAAAGCTTAGCCAAACTTTTTCAAGTGACATATGTGAAAAATGCAGTTTGTTTATGCTCAGAAACTTTAATATTCAATGGATACATAGTGATTCACATGTAAGGAACTTGCTCAATTTTCTGCATGGTTTTCATGTGAGATTCTATGTGCACAAAGGACAAAATGAATGATCTTAGGGTTACAGGAGAACTGCTCTGCCAGCTGCATTTGCCTAAGATACTGGAATGGAAAATAGAGTTTTCCTTCCTTGGATGATTCTTCTTTGTCTTCACAGAGTCTGGAAGATTGTATACACAGATCACAGCAAAAACATGGTCATACTGAAAGTGTCATCAAGGACTTTTCTGTTGCCCCCCCCGCTTTGTTTTGCAGTCTTGTCAGAGTGTGTCTGCACACTGCTGCTTCCTCAGGGCTGCTCTGGGGCCTGTTCTGCAAGATGGGTTTGCTTGGGGTATAAATCAAAATTGTCTGATAGAAGAGAGCAGTGCTACCTGCAAAACCTCTTGTTGCAGCTTTTGGATATGATCATATAGTAAATATTATAAATAAATGGTTGATAAGCAAGGCGGGTGAGGAGTAGTTGATGTAATTGTTGAGGCAGTTGAATGCAGTATTAGACTGTGGATTCCACCATCACCACTCAAGTTAGGAATTTTTGACAGATTTCTTGGTTAATAGTGTATTGATCACTTGGACTGAATAAAGGGTTGCTAATATGTTGTTACTGACACAAACAAAAAGAAGCTGGGATAAAAAGAGGCCTGTAATTGAGGTTATTGTGTATCCAATGGGCTCTTGTACATGCTGTATAGAAGTATCTGAGTTGCAGTACTTGAATCTTGCAGATGCAGTTTTCCTTAATTTCTCTGGTTGACTTTTTCTTCTGACTTATGGATTAGTTGAGTATTTAAATAATGAGGACTAGTAAGGTCAACGGGGAAAGAAAACAGTAGTTCTGTATTCAGAGCAGGGTCTTAGCAGTCGAAAAATAGATCACAAATGCTATGGAAATAAGAAGAACATATTACTTTTTATCCTCTTAGTAATTTCTTTTAAGGAGGAAAGGAATGCCGTCAGGTGTCCTTCCCTTCCCACCAGGCCAGGTTCCTCTCACAGTGCTCTTTGCTCCTTGAAGCCCTGAGCTGGGAGCATTCCCCACTGCAGCCTTCGGCAGGACCCGTGGTGCGGAGCCTCTGCCTGCTCTGGCATACTTGGGATACAGCTCCCTTTGAGTGGAGGGGCAGGTGTTGGTTCAGACCCACAGGAGTGCACTGACACAACTGCTGCTGCCTTTCTTTGTCACAGCAGGGTTTTGGAAGAGGGACTTTCTCATACAAAGCTTTCAGGTTGTTAAGACTTGGATTTCTGTAGATGAAAAACTTTGATCAAGCATTTTCTGATGAGGTATTCATTTCCACTTACTGTGTTTTTGTGACAATTGGCTACAGTACAAAATACGGTATTTTCTAATGGTAATTGTGGAATGCTCTTTCAAAGACTGAAGGAAAAATTGTTGATATCTTAACTAATGCACTGTTATTTCTTTGGTTATAGAAGGAATTATGTTTTTTTCAGTGGTTTGCTGTGTTAAAAATATAATTGCTGGAGAGTTGTCCAATATCTATTTCTGTTCTCTGTTATAATACCTGCCTGCACTGTAGAGCTTTGAAATGGCATTCAATAAAATGACACTGCTTGTTTATATACTTGTATTTCATAGTCAGCTGAATTTTAAAATTCCTGTATGTCAGAGTTCTTACACTCCCAGCCTGAATCAAAGACTTCTTATTTTGTTTAGCTCTTTTTATGTTGCCTAAATAACATCTTAAGTTAGATAGATTTTTAGGTCTTTTGTGCCTATTACATTTGGTTGGATTCAGGAATGAAACTGGAAATGGGAACTTCTCACAGGCAGAAGTACACTTCTCACTTGCATGCATTTGTTGCTTCAGCTTTCTCAGTCACTTGAGAGCTGTCCTGTGTAGAACAGGTGTTTTTGTTTGCTGCAGGTCACTTAAAGTTTCTCATAAGCATATGGTATTTCATTCTGGAAAGCTGTAGATTTATATTCCTTTAGGATCTACTGCTGGAATAGGTTGTTTATGGTTATTTAGCTTGTAGCTGGTGAACTGAATGTCTAGGATACATGGTTTGTCTCCTCTTTTGCACACCTTAGCCCACAACCCATCTCATATTGCTGTCTTTTGGAGGTGATGCTGATGACCAGGCATGTTTCAGACATTACTTTAGAAACTGGCATGGGCTAGTGTTTCTCTGGATTGCTTCTGACAAAAGCAGTAATTTTTGGCTTGTTTGTGCCTGAGCTTGAGGCAGCCCAGTGCTTCGGTTCCTGTTCAAACCCTGTGCTGTCCCCAGCGCCTCTGTGCACGATGTCTGCTCTGTCTGACTCTGTTCTTGCACAGGCTCTCAACCAGAAGAAGGCACACATGCATGTCTCTGTGCTTCAGAAAGGCTCTCTTTTCTCCTAGGCTGTGAAAGACTGTTCTGGAATCCAGTGTATCTGGATTAGCTGAGACGTTTGTAGAAATAGTGATGATTGCTGGCTTATGATGTTAAGAGGTTTTCTGATTTTGTTCTGGGTTTGTTTGGTATTTGCTTGAGTTTTTTGACTAGCAGTATAATTTATGTAGATCTGGTGGTTTCCAGAAGCTATTTTGTGTACCTCAGTTTGTGCTGGGTTTTTTTACAAGCCTTTCTTTTACACTGAACTAATAAGCACTAAGTGGGAGTGTTATGGATACTGGGTTTCACATATTGAAAGATAGTTTGGTGGTTCACTGGGTGTTTTTTAAATTTAAATTCTGTTGACAAATGGGTAACTCCATTAGTGGACTTTTGCCTTCTTGAATATTTTCCTTAATTTCCTTCTTTCCATGAATTAGTAAGACTGGTCTGTAACTGGCAGGTGAAAATTAATAACTTTCATTATGTTTACGAGAGTGACTAATGTAGTTTTATAATAGGAATCTTTCTGAATCTAAAACTTGCTTTGCTTGTTTGGAGATAATTTCTTCGAAGAAAAATTATGCAGCTCTGTTGGTCACTGTAGAGGGGAGAGTGTTCTCTGGGTTGTGAAGTAATGGTCAAGATGGCAAGGTCTCCTTCCCATTTTCCATCTCCTGGTGAAATGATGATGCTAAAAAAGCCTTAGTGTCATGTAGATGTCACTGAACATGTGTGTCTGCCTCACCTGCAAGGTCTGATGATGGCAGGAAGTACTTTTCTCCACCTGAGACTCCCTATTCTGTGGGAAGTGCTTTCTTTCAAATTAGACCTATATGCAGACATGAAATGAATCTTCAGAAAGCTCAAATATATAGATCCTGATATTGCCAGAATCTTTAAATGTGATGCTGCTGTACTGTTTTATTGTTGTAATAAGCTTTGATGCTCTTTTCTTGGCTTTAGTTGATTCTTGACCTATCTAACTGGAACAAAATAATAACAGGATGTTCTTGCCTAGAGGAATTGTTTACTACCAAGTGTTTTCTGTTAGACTACTCAGTCTTTTTTATATTGGCTTCCTCAAAAAAAGCTGTCTAGTAGTCAGATACCATTTTATATTTTGCATTAAATTGCCCGTCCTGGTTTTGGTGTTTCCGTACATCCTGTTTGAATAATTTCTGTAGAAGTATATTGATAAAGCAAAGCCAAAGCTAGAACTAAATATTAAAATAGGAAAGCAAATAAAATTCATTTTTAATACTAATCAAATCAACCTTTCTGCTAAATAAACTTTGTCTTTTATTGCTATACAGTTTTTAAAATTTATCTGATTTTTGTATGTTTCTTACCCATGTGAAGCTGCTTTGCATGGTAGTTGTTTATCTGACTATTCAGTCACCTACTGCTGACTTTCTGAGATGTGTCAAGAATAATTGTGAAAGATCAGAAATGGATTGCAACTTTCTGGGAACTCCTGTGAAAATGTTTGGATTTTATGTGTCTACAGGGACATCAGGGAGAGCCTTTGTAACCACCAAATTATATCTTAGTATGTTATGTTTTGTCTTGCTGCCTCGAGTGAAGGAGAAGAGTTGGTAGTGCAATAAATCCATAGTTGAATTATTGGATGTTGCAGACTTGATTGACTGGCAAAGGTAAATGTCTCCTGCTGATGTAAAGTTACAGCATTGAAAAGCACAATGTGAACAACTCTGAGCTTTTTCTTCACCTCCCCTGACTCAGGTATAGGCAGCAGCTTAAACTTGTAAGGTGACAAATCACAACCCTTTATTGCAATCTTGTGGTGAATCTTGTCACTTTTGGTTTGAGTTCCAAGAATCACAAGCTGACATGCATTGTCTTTAAAGCTTTAAGTTGTTGATTGTCAGCATACTGGCTCAGAAACCTTCTATTTAATCATTTTGTTACACAGTATCTGTTAGCAAATAGATCAATTATCAGAGATTGTGAAAATGTTTTAGTAGTTCCAGCTATTTTGATCGGTTCTTTTTAGAATATACTAGTATGATTAACAATAGAATAATGATAAAACCTGGAAGTTTATAATAAGATAACTATCTTGCTGACTCAGCTCTGTAAAGGATGTTTTGTCTGACTTAATCAGACGAAGAAGTTTTGGATAGTTCAGTCTCTGTAATATGTCGCAGTTTTATTCCCCTACTCCTTAGCTTTAAAATACTATATAATCCCTAAAAACCATTTAAGCTTGACTTTGTTGGGTGCAGACTAACTGACTTAAACACTGTGTGCAGCCACTCCCTGGCAGATTCAGTAGTTTTAACAATATTTCTTCTTTTTGCATGCTGTTTTTACCTGGTTCATATTGGGTTACTTGCATTCTCAGAGGGAACAGTTTAACCGTTCAGTTGTAACATTATTGTGTTCTTTGTTTGTTTTTTGTCTCCAGCCTATGGAGTGGCTGGCAGTCAGAAGTTGTCAAAAGCTGAATGTCCATGTTCCATCTGTACAAATAATCCCTGTACAAAGTCTGTGCCCAGAGCTGCTGCCTTTGTGTGCGTGTCTGTGTTACAGAACATCTGGGTTTGAGGGCACTAAACCTGTAAGGCTCCCCATGTGTTCAAAGCAGCAGAGAATGCTCAGTCTCTCCTGCTGTACAGACAGAATAAATTCAGATTGACCCATTCAGGTTAATGTCAGGACTGCAGAAGCATAGGTGGACACTTATATCCAGGCAGAGACTCTTGGGGAGATAAACTGGGCTGTGAGAGCCCAAGCTGCAGTGCTGTTAGGCGTAGCTGGAGTGTTCCTGGTTGCTGGCTAGTGCCTGTCCCCTCCTATGCCACCAGAACCCCTGGAAGCACGGCAGTGGTGTAAAAGTGTAGCAAGGCAAACTTGACAGTGTCTGTAGTTGATATGAAAGAGTAAAGGAGGTGCAGGCTGCAGCTTGTGTATTTTTTGGACCACAAAAACAGTCATGTTGCAGCTGCCTGTGGATCTACAGAAGGAGTTGCTGATCCACAATTTCTTGTGTATGTGGCTATAAAGAAGACAAGTAAGAATCTCCTGAGCAAGGGGAATGAAGAAGAAAAGGTTCAAAATTGCCTTTGGAACCACAAAGTTTTGATTTTGAATCTATTCCATGTGGGTGCCAGAATCAAGTATCTGGTGCTTTGTCTCCGTGCAGAGCTTGCATTGCCTGATTTTTGTCTGCATGAGATGAGGTTCAAATGGCCCTGGAGCTCTTTGGCTGTTCATTGCTTTCTGGGATTGGTGTGTTTGTGGCAGCTTTTCTGAGCTGTGGCAGCGTTTCCTCAGCAATTCTGCCTGTCATCAGGAGTGGGGAGGAGAGGTCATAGGGTCACTGCACAGCCCGGTATCCTGTGGCAGGCTCTGCCCCTGCAGGATGTGCGGGGCCGCAGCAGAGTGGGACCTTCCAGGGTCGAGCCCTTCTGGCAGCGTTTGGACTGAGCTGCCTGCGTGTCCCCTGCTGTTCCTTGCACACTGCTGTGACCTGAGGACGGGGAACCTCAGCTGCTGTGGTTACATATTGCCTGTGCACGTCAGTGTGGGGTTTTTTCGGGTTTCTAAGCTCCGTAGCTTGGAAAAGGAAGAAGTGGACCCTTCAGTGTCACCTATCAGTGAAAAGGGCTGTGGTGGCTTTTAGCAGTGAGAGCAGAGTCGAAAAAGTGAGAGTGGAAAAGCAAATCTGTGGGGAAGATTGTTGAGTACAATTCAGGAATTTTTAAACTGTTTTTGTTAATCTAGAAAGGTGTTTGCATGGCTGTTCATACGTGGATGGCGGTTTAGTTAGTTGTTCTGCTGGGCTAACTAAAATGCTGTAGCTGTCCTAGTTTGGCACTGACCCCAGATAAATAATAACCTTTCTTTCAACAAGGCATGTTTAAATCAACCTTCAGCATGCCAGCATTGGGTTTGTAGCCTCTAGTTTCCTGAGGCTATGTGCAAAGCAATTTGTCTTTCTGTAAAATAGCTTTCATATCTCTATTATGGTACAAGTAAACAAACCATGTGATTAAGCCAACTTCAAAATCTCAGGAGCATGGATCCTATTTCTGGGTTCTCCCCCATGTGGACTACATTGATGTACTGTTAAGCCTGACTCTGGGTTGCCTGGGCCCAAAAGCATCTAATTGTCTTTGCTTTTCTCATGCTTGAATAACAAAGCAAATCTCGTGGTCTAAGCAACTGAATGTGTATACAAGAAAAGCTATTTGTGTCTTAGTGCTGTGTCCTGTATCAGCGTGTGCTCTTGGTCTTTTTCTGAGCCGGAAAAGGTGGGATTGTTTGTTGAGCTGATTTCTATCATCTGGGTCCCATGGGCTGTGACTGAGGGCCTTCCTTCTGTCAGGAGGGGATTGAGGTGCTCAGGGAGAGGGGAGATGCAAGCGTGGGACTCTGCAGCTTGAATCATCACAGAAAATCACTGATGTCAAGTGTCTCTGAAGCCAAGTAACTGATAGAAGATAAATTTGACATTGTTTTGGAATGTAAGATGGGTGGATATGTTGTGATAGGTAAAAATATTAACAAATGGCTCTTCTTAATTTGATGCCAACGTAGTTTTTTACTTGTTTTGTCTTAAATCTGGTCAGTTCTGTTGTTGTCATAAACACTGACAATGTTATGTACCTTAAAAGCCTGATCATGACAAAGAATTTTGAAAGCTTAGGTCACCTACTAGTGATCAGTGCTTGGAGAGTTTGGTTGTTAGGTCTTTTTTTCCTGAACTCTTAAAGTTTCTAGTAAGAGACAATTTTCTTTGAAGTGAAGATAGAAGATGGACTTGTGATTTGGCTGGAATTTACTTGGACAATTGATTGTTTTGTCACTAAGTGGACATTGGAGATGTTAATCTCAGTTTCTGGGCAATGACCTCTAACTGTAGAGGGTGGAAGAAACTTGCTTACTTTTTTATGATTTTGTTTTTATTTAGTGGTCTGTTTTCAGTTTTACATTGTTAGCCAGTAGTTCCTGCCTCAGGATTAGCACGCAGTTCTCCCCATTAGCTTTAAGAACCATTCCAGTCGGGATTGGTTAGGGAGCCAGCCCTGTGGTTATATAGACCAATGATAAAGCATTCTTAGTGCTTCCTACGAGTCTCCTTTGGAAGGCACTTCCAACAGTATGTGGAATTCAGGAAGGCCCCAGGGACAACATCTGCTGCTTCACCCATTGCTCTTCTATCTGTTTAACTCCTTAATCACCTAGATTGGATCAGCTTTCCTCACAAGTGTCTCTGGCTCACCATTGCCCACAAACAGCCCTTCCTCTGGAAAGCTTAGTGCTTTCCAGAGAAACAGTGCTCGTTTGTCTTCCTCCTCTGATATGGTCACAGCTGTTGGGATTTCTTTTTCTCCCTCTGGAGTTCAGTACCTCATCAGATGAGCCATGGAAGACTGTGCAGCTGGATTAATTAACGGGAGGAGTGCAATTACTTATGTCACTCCTGTGAAGCTAATTTGTGTAATATGTAATTGAAATACTTTTTGGTTTCTTAAAAATCTCATACCCTGCTAACAGGTCATATCAGAAATCCTGGTGTTTTGAGTGTGACCTCTCTGTGCTGTTAACTAAAAATAGATGCAGGAATTGTTTATTCTTGTGTTTCTTTTCAGAGTCTTTCACTGCTTTATTAATCTATTCTGATAAATTTGATACACTTTTCATTGTGCCCAGGAAATAAATATTGTCAGAGTCTATTTCCCACCCTCTGATGAATGCCAGGATACCATTAGGTGAAAACTTGTGTGGTCCATGCACGTTTGTCTGTGTTACTGATAGAGCTATTTCTGTCAGACAAAGTAACTGCATTATTTAGTCTATAGTTTTCAGTGTAAACTCAAAATTATGTCAATAATTGCTTTTAGCTTTATTCATTGAAAATCGATCTGAAAAGTAAATCTGAATGCATCTTGAATATGTTACTTTATATTTAAGGAGAACACGCGAATTGTCAGAGTGAAGGTTATAGCTGGCATTGGCCTGGCCAAGAAGGATATCTTAGGAGCCAGGTAAGAATATGTTGTTAATGTATTAAGGAACAGCTGCTTCTTTATTTTGTTTCTACAGTTGTTTAGTTCTTTGTGAATCCTGCTGTGCCTCTTGCAAAAAAAAAAAAAATCAGAACTGCTTCAACTGGTAACTTTATAGAATTATTAGAGACTATATAAACATGAAGATATCTGTTTTATTTTGTCCAAGAGCCACTTGGACAGATCTTATGAATTAGCAAAACAAAGTGTGGGAATGTTTCATTCTCTGCGTGATAAAATAGCTCTGCCGTGAAGGATAGATCCATGTATGTTTTTTACTTCAGATAAAATAACTGGAGTTCAGTTATAGTCAAAATTCTCATCTGTGCTGTAAAGAGTTGGAATGAACACAGTACTAAACACTGGTAGCTACAAGATTATTTCAGCTCAAATTATATGCAGAGGAACAGTGGCTTAACATTTAGCAAAGGAAAGATCAGACTTCTGAATTGGTAATTCAAATGCTTTGTAGGATCTTGTAGAGTTGGCAAGGGGCCGAATCCTGTTTGTGCTAAAGCCACTTTTGCTTCTGGCTCTTGTACAGGGGGTCTAGAAAAGTATTGATGGGTTTCCTACTAGTTCTTTTGTCAGCTGCTTTGGCATATGTGCAGGAATGTTGTTATTTTAGCACTAGAAAAATTGCTGTGTGTGACATCAGTTTAGCAATAAAAAATTTCTCTTGTGAAATTCATATTTTCTCTAAAGCCAGACAGTCTCTCTTCAATTATGTGCAATATTTTTTACTTCAAGCAAAAATAGATCAGCTTTTCTCATCATAACTTAAATATGTGAAAACCATATGCTCTTTTGCTGTATGGCAGACAGTCTTGGTCACCTTTTGTTACTACTCAGTTTGAGCAATTGAATGCCTTGATTATTCATGAAAAGTAGATATTCATATAGTATGTTGGGGTTTTGTACCACAGGAAGGGAAAAGACAGTAGGATATTTTAAGCAACCATATTAGTATATCTTCATTAACAGAAAAATTCAGGCTAAATTCAAGTTCTGTCAAAGTGATAGAACATTTAATAAAATTATTGCTTGTTCAAGGATGTACCTCAAATTCCAGGTGTTCTGAAGTGTTAAAAACAAGATATTTAGTACTTCAAGCTTTTTCTATCACAACTGATTTTTTTCATGCATGTCTTATTGAAATGTGAGAGGATTTATTAAATCTGTTCTCCTGAAATTATTGTGAAAGAGGACAGAGAATCAAATTGTAGTGATATGCAGAATGGCATAGCTAATACGGTCATAATCACTGATAGTGTTAATGGTAGTTTTATCTCTCAAACTGTGGAGGAAATGACTGTAGTTACAAATGTCTGTGGTGTTCAGAAGGTAATTCTAACCCCCAGTTACATAGCTGCTATTAATTTTAAAACCTGATTTTTAAAATTATTATTATTATTTAAAACCTGCCTTTTAAAACCTGATTATTAATCATGCTGACCAAAAAGGATATACAGCAGTATACTCCTTTATTTTTTTCCCCTCTCCCAGTGACCCATATGTGAAAGTGACAGTGTATGATCCAGTGAATGGAGTCCTTACCAGTATTCAGACAAAAACTATTAAAAAGGTTAGTCATCTTATCTTTGTGGGTGTGGTGGGTTTGTTTGAGGGTGGTGTTTGTGGGTGTGGTATTGTGTTGAGGTTTTTAAAAATGAGACTCTAGAGGAAGCTTTAAAACTATAGGAAATATGGAATTCATGTCTTTTGAGTGAATGGACACATGGAAGGGAATGTTCCATGATCTGCTCAGTTTCTCTGTTCATGGCATTATTGTGGTATTTTCTCTTCAGTAATTTTATTGAAAGGTAGATGAAAAACTAAAGAATATAAGGTGAGTACTGATTCAAAACTACATCATTAGTGGAAATACTGGATTATTCTGATTTTCTGAGATCTTCAATGTTACAAGAGTCTTTCTTGTTGTACAACTTTTATCTTTTTTTATGTTAAACACACAAACTGTGATATATGTTATGAGATCACTCATGCATTTTTCCCTTCATGTTGATAATTGTTACATTAAACTCTGTAGCTAAACTATCTCTAATATTTTTAAAAATAATCACAGTTGAAAGATGAGTTCAGTTGAGCCAGTTCTGTTGTGTTTGGCCCATCTGTGCCTGGTCTGTGTACATTATGTTGATTAGAGATTTGGCATTTACTAAGAGTTGTTTGCATGCAAGTAATGTGGGTATTGGACTGAGGAAAAGGCAGTGATTATTACTGAAGAATATACTGTAAATTAACTGTTTTCAAATGTCTAATGCACCTTCTGTGCATGCATGGCATAGCCAAAATCTGAAAATACCTGCATTATGCACTGCATTAAACAGTACAAGACTTTTTTGACTTTTACCAGCAATATCAAGGTTAAAGCTTTTGTACTTGCTTCTTAAGTGGATTGTTACATGGGATAAAAAGGGTGTAAAACATCAAAAAACACACCAGTACAGAATTGTCTGAGTAACTAATGCTTTCTTCCTTTTTTTATTTCTTCCTCTACACATAGTCCTTAAACCCAAAATGGAATGAAGAACTCTTATTTAGAGTAAGTGATTTTGTTTATAGCCTTATTATGTGTTGGATATTATGCTCACACGTTGGAAAAAGGTAATCACTGCTCTCCCTACTTCAGAACTCTTCCCTAATTCAGAAATAAGTCTGCAATTAATGTTCTAAAAAGCTCTCAAATTGCTCTCCTTAGAAACAGATTTGTTAATTCTGGTACAAATAAAAATGTTACATTTTCAGTCTTGATGTTGCCTTCTTTATTCTGTAAATGTTTAAAACTATGAAAATGTATTTAAAAACAGTTTGGGATAGTAGCAGTTATGTTCTAATAGAAATGCTTCGCAGAATAGAATAGCAGCAAGGTACAGATTTGCTGTTTAATACAGACCTTAGGTATTTCTTTCTCCTGCATAAACATAGAGATTTTGCTGAAGACAAGTGCTAGAATTCAGTATATATGTTAACTGTCACTGCATTTCTTTTTCATAGGTTAATCCGCAGAAACACAGGCTGCTTTTTGAAGTATTTGATGAAAACCGTTTGGTAGGTCTTTTTGTGTTGATATTGCAGTGTATTAAAGACTTGAATGAAAGTAAGTTCATCAGGATTCAACATAGATAAAAACCCCACACTAAACAGCCTTAACTTCTATAATGAAACCTAAAGCTGAAGGCAGACCTGATTTGTTTGTTTATCTGACATTACCATACTTCCTGAAACTCTGAAGCAATTACATTATTACTCTGGACTTCTAATGTGCTTTAGCTTATGAAAGCATTGTTCTTTTATAGGGGTGTTCACATGATAGGGCCAAATTCTTTGGTGATATTGAAAGCTCTACATTAGATGTTTATTTTTCCCTACAAACAAAGCAGTATTGATATGTGGGTATCTCTGCATGGTGTGAAAAGCTTCTTTAGTGTGTGAGGAGTAGCAGGAAAGAAGGCTTGGATGCATTTTCTTTGGAATGCTCAAGAAGCAAACAGTGGATTGTGATCTTGTAGGGAGGTGTCACTCTGAAAGGCAGGTCATTGGTGAGACAGAGATAGCTTGTGCATTTGTTATCTCAGTAAATCCAAATTCCTCCTCTGACCAAGGTCTTCTGGTGTGAAGATGTCTACTTACCTATCTTTCTGTCTGTGCATTTCACTGTAAACGAATAAGCTTGTAGCAGTACAATCATGACACTTGCATCCATTTCACTGACATTCCTTTTTACTGGAATATATACCTTTTCCTTCTCCAGGAGTTTGGAACTAATAGGAGAGATTGAGTGCTCTTGCAGTCCCAACACAGCTTCATTTTGAATAAAGGATTCCTTTGTGCTTTGTGCTTGAGTAGTGTTGGCCATGAAAACATTATTTTTTCCTAAAACTTTCTGCATATGTTCAATAATCCATTGTATCATTTGTTGAGGTGCTGCTCTCCTAAAGCTGGGAAGAGGGAAAATGTGGGTAAATATAAGTACAAGCTCCCTAGAATAATGAGATTTAGGAAAGAGGAGGCTTGTTTCTTGGTTATAGGCATTACACAGTCCCCAAACCATTTACTGTGGCTGTACAGAGCCTCTCTTGAGAAATTCTTCTTTTCCATGCAAACTATGAAAAACAATAAGATAATGCTTGGACACCTGCTGTTTTTTTGAGATGTTTTGGTTCTAGACAGAGTGTGTTTTGGAATTGGGTGTTGTGGGGCTTCAGCCAATCACCCTGGGGGGTGGTTGACCTCCTGCTGGGTTCTTACCATATGTAATGGGGAATACAAAAATAAACGTGTCTGCTGCCGCTTCTGCTGCTTCCACTGGCTCATGTCCTCTGTCCTGGGTAATACAGCCACATTTTACTGCTTAACTGGTGGTGTTACCTGTCCCAAGTATTTCAAATATGATGTCTCTTTGGTTGATTTAAAAGCAATGTTAAAGGGAATCACCAGCATTTGTGGCCTACGTGGGAGGTTAAATATGGTTTTTCAGGATGCTCAGATTTTCATTGGACATAATGGGCTACAGCACATCCCTCATGAGGTCCAAGTACTCTGTCCCTTGCACATCCTGTTGGAACATTGCTGCCACCACCTGGAAGCCACGAGCCGTGATTAGGAAGTCAGATTCTTGATATTTTGGGGAAGGCCAGTGTTTTCCTATGGTTTCCACCAAGAGAAGTCCTTCACATTCTTTCTCTCATCTAGAGTAGATGTTTGACCTGCTTGCTTGTGGGAGATGAACCAATTAAACATTCTATTGGTATCAACTAGGAAGTGGTGCTTTGTTTCCCATATATGATTATATTTAGAGATCAAAGTATCATGACCTCATCAGTCACTGTATAGTTCTACAATAAAGGCCCCTGTATTTTTCATTGTTTCCATCTCATCTGATGAATGGAACAAACCATCTCCCCATTTCTCTTTAGCTTGCTCTCATAAACACTGGGTTTTTATGCCAGATGTCTTGAGTTGTTTTAGCAAGACAAATTGTTGCCTTAGCTATGATTGTTCTTTAGCATTGACAAACTCCCCCACTTCTATTAATTCATCCTCACATGTCAAAAATCATAGGTGCCTTGCTAAGCAGCTATGATCAAAAAGTGTTTCATCTTCTGTTATTTTAGTATTTTATTCTGTTATTTGCAGTGTTCTTTCATCTACCTATTGGATGACTGTTTAAATGTGAGCAAGCTGATAAAATTGAAATAATCTTACGTTTGTGAGACTGTCCTCCCAATGGTTAATTTCCTCTTTACAAAATATTGTCCCAAATGCTTTTATTGCCTATAACTTCTAGGGATAAATGGAAGCAAGAAATATCTGCTTGTTCATTTTAAGAAATCTTATATTCTTGAATACCAGCTTCAAAACTTTTCTTCAGTGTTTAGCTTAAATAGCTGCGTTGGTTGTATCACCAACAACTGGAGTTTTAAAATCTTTCTGTAATATCTTTAAAACTTTTCAATGATCATTTGTCGTGGATTTGGTAAAGGAGTACTAAATCTATTTTGTTCTTCTGACTTGCAAACTCTTATTAGAATCAAGGACTTGAGCAGTTTGTGTAGTCTTTAATTATGGTTGTCTTTAAAAACACATTAGAAAAATGTGTCAAGAAGGACATGGAGATCACTTAAGAGATGAATTAGTGAAGGCACCAGACTTTTTGCTATCTTTGTCTTACAATAAGTTGTTACAATTTTATGTATATTACAAAGTGCCTAAATCTGTTACTGATACTGAAGAAGTCAATGATGTTAAGCTTTAAATGTAACTATTGGTATTTTAAAAAATATATTGTTGGTTTATTTTTATGTGAACTCTAATTCAGCAACATTGAATTTAGCATTTTAAGAGCCCTTTTGTGTTGCCTAAGGAAGCTGTAGTTGACTGGCTATACCTATATAGGTATAACTAAGGTAGAGTGACATGTAGAGAAATTTGCTGGAGTCTTAAGCCTTGAGTTACCAAATTATGTCAGTTTATAATTTTCTTAGGATTTCTTTAGTAAAATTGAAAAAAACATTTCAGATCATCCACTGGGGGAGAAAGTAATGCTTTTACTAAAAGAAACCAGCACCTCCAATGGTTGCACTTTGTGTCACACTAACATGTTACAAACTGTGCCACTAATACATTTGTTCTTGGGGAGAAAAGGAGCCAGAAGAAATGCATTTTTTACTCTTCACTCGCATGTCTTAGGGTGGCTTGCTGCTGGTTTTTGGTGGTTTGTTTGGGGTTTTTTTAATATATTGCTTGAAGTTCAAATGTAACTTTTTGAAACTGACCAAAAGAATCCTTTATGGTATTTTCCTTTCCTCTTCTCTCCCCATCCCAATCCCCCACCAACATGTAACTTTAGAAGAAGTCCTGTTGATTAAGCATAATGAAATAAGTGAAGTGTTGTATTTGTTGGCTTTTTATGAATAAGCTAGTATTCATTTATAGCTGTATTCTAATAATGGAATTCAGGTAATGGAGGTTAAGTAAGCCCTGGAGTATAATTAGAAAACAAATTTGTTGGTTGCAAACAAGGTACTGCGAATTTGATTCTTGGCTCTTTTTTGGGCAGGAGGTATAAATGTTAATTTTACTGCCTTCTAGCTTAAAATACAGTAAAGGTTAAATAAATATGTAGCAGAAAAACTCCTAGTAGTATGACCTATAAAAGTATAAATGGCCTAGTGTTCTCTTCTGTTTGTACTCTTTCAGCAGCACTAAGTAATTTCATGTTAGTGCAGTAGCATTCAGTACTGCATCAGGTATGGCTTATGTATTCAAAAGTACATTCATAGGCAGATGTTTGTGTTTTTCAAAACAAAGCCCACAACAAAAAATCCCACTTAAAATTCAGGATTGTCTTTTATCAGAAGTCCCACTAGGTGCCAGCAAAGGACCTCTTCAGATTGTATGAGCCAGCGAAACGTTTTGTAGGAATTCTGAATCCCATTACTCTTGGAAGAGTTAACAGTATATTAACTTCTTGACATACTGATATTTTTATTTAAAAAATGAAAAATAATAAAAAAATACTAATTAGTTATGGATGTATGAGGCAGTTTGTATATAATTATCCAGAATAGCTTTCTTCTGTAATTGTGATTGGTAATGCTGTTTATCTCTGTGCATACTTAGCTCAGTGTTCTGAAGCTTGTGCAGCTGGTCATATATCTGCAAATTATATTGAACTCTAATGAATGCCTCCTTACTGTGGGCTTCCAGCAAACAAGGTGAGGTAGTTTAATTTGTAAGGATAATTTTGTTTCTTTCTCCCTTCAACAGCTGTAGTTGGAAAAGGTCAAACTAGAAATAAAAATAAATGCCAAATTATTAACCAGAAGAACTTTTTTTGGCTCCTATTCAGTTGCACCTCATTTAAAATGATGAATTAATAAACAGGAGAGGGTTCTGCTATGTGCAGATCTTCAGAAAGTGTGATTGCTTAGCAGTGTGTGGATTGCAAGGTAATGCCAGACTTCTTTCAAGTTTTATTTAAATAGTGCAGAAAAGTTTTTCTTAAGGGAGTGAAGGCTTATTTCACTAGTTTATGCATAATTCAGACCTCAGCAGTTTGCTTGCATGGTTACTATTTGGAAATTCAATCCTGGACTTGATACTCAATTATATGGGACTTCATTCCTACCAACTTCCTGTAATTCTAAACCTATGGGTAAAAATATTGGTAGTCATACGCTGCTGAGGAAAGTACGGACACATTGACTCAGCTCGTGCAGCCGCAGCAGGCATTGCTGTTTGAAACTTGCAACTTCTGGAAGCCTTATTATTGTATTCATTTATGCAAGTTACAGAGGGTATAACTGAGACAAGGTCAGTAGTGTTTATCAGTGTGTCGCGGCTGAGGTCGGTGGAACATGAGTGCTTTTTAAAGGAAGGCTTTCTGACTGCAAGCAATCAACAACAGTCCAGAAACTACAGTTCCAGGAATGGCTGACTTACTTCAAGAGGTACTTTTTTTTTAAATGCTAGTATCTTGTAGAAATTAGGACAGAGACTGCAACTTTTATGGGCTTTTACTGTTGTGATGTACTAGCTCTGGGTTCTGCGCAGCTGCCCGTAGCCTTTCTGCTGAAGGATCTTTGTGGTTTGCATTTGCTAACATGCGTGGAAATGAGAACAAATGGCACGACGGTTAAGATTGCATTTTGCTACCCAAAGAAGTAACACAGATCCATTATCAGAAACCTCTGAAGATGTTTTGGACAGTAATTATTGTATGTACTTCAAAAACTCGCAGAATTCTGCACCTAACATTACACAAGTGAAACTAACTCCTAGACGAGCTGCTTATGCACCTGTAGTGCAACAAGTAATTACTCAAGAGAAGAACACGACTATTTCTTCATTGCAAATAAAAAAGAGCAGTTCACTGCACATTTCCCTGCAGTCTAGAAAGCAGAGTGGGTATTCTCGGTTTGGTGACACCGTAGCTGCCGGTGAAGACGCTTCATTCATTGGTGTTGGTAGCGAAGGGAGTTGTGGCGCTGCAACTGTGGTCGATCATCGATCTAACGAGAGCCTTCTGAGCAGTGCTGCTCTGGGCAAAGGCAGCCTCAGCAGCATTGCAGCAAGTGACAGTGGGTCGTTCAGCAGTGCTGGCAGTGACTACGGATCATGTGCGAGTACCACAAGTGATGGAGGTTCATATAGTAACAGTGTCATCAGTGACAGTGGCAGTGGCACTCTTTGGACAGGTGATGGTACTTTCTGTAGTAGTGTTGCACATGGTGATTCTTCATATAGAAGCACTGCAAACAAATGTAATCCCTCCAGGAGCAATTCATCTCAGGAAACTCTGTATAGAAGTAATACTACTTTTGACCAAGATGCTTTGTCAGTGAGGAAGAAAACGAAAATTCCATTGCGACGTTGTTCGTCACTGGTTATTTTCCCTAGGAGTCCTTCCAGTACTCCTCCAGCTTCTCCAGTAAGCTCAGGTCAACTACCGCATAGAGGCACCTATCAAACATCTCATAAACTAATTATTTCTCCTAGTGAGCTGGCACAAAAAGAAGATCAAACCCTTTCCAAGGGCTTCCTTTCAACAGCAGTCAATGGACTTAGACTGTCTAAAACAGCTTGCTCTGCTGGCGAAGGCAGAGACATTCGACCGCTCTATTTGAATGCATCATTACAGGGCAAAAGTAAAATTGTGAATGGTTCTGAACAGGCAACTTGTGAAGAAGTACCTGATGGCTTCTCATGTGTTTCAGTTCGTGTCACTCAAAGAGCATTTGCATCGAGCAGTGAAATGGTTAATGGCTCTTGCAGTCCAGAGATAAATCTGAACTCCGGTGCAAAATACCCTCATTTAAAACTGGAACGCAGCACATCTGCATGTCTGCCCTCAAAAACAGATACAGAATATCACATTAATATAAATGAACTAGAAAGACCGAATGCACAGATGAGCAAAACTCACCATGTTTTGCAAAGAAGTGTTTCCTTGGAAGGATCACGTCAAAAAGTTTCTTGCTGCTTATCCAGCCTTAAATACAAGTGTCATAGTGCAAGGACGTCTCAGTTGCACATACAGTTCAAACCTGGGAATGAAGGTAAAACAACTGGTGTTAACAAAAGATGTGGAACCTCTAAAAGGGAAATGTCTAGCAGTTTGTGGAGGCCCCATAAGGTGAGTCTTGTGGTTTATATAAAAATGTGATGGCATTTTATAGCTGGAAAATAATAAAAGTTTGCAATTGAGATTTAAGCGTAGTGAGTTCAGAGATTCCTAATGGTGTCAAATTGTCACCATTAGGAAGTTAATTTTTAGATTATCTGAAACATTCGGGTTTTAGATTTGTTTCTTAGAGTATGGTACATACGGTAGCATAGGTGAATGGGTTTTACAGTGAAATACCTGTATTTAATATATTGTAAACAATAGTTTCCTGTTTACATGAACTCAAAGGGATTTTGTTGTCTAGTTATCTAGACATTGGAGTAATTTAAACCTAATCTTAAGTTTTGTAGTTTTAAACACACAAATGTTCAGTAAATTAGTGGTTACTACTGAAGCTGTTTGCATATAAGGTGGGTAAAAATAAGTGGATTACTCTAATATTTTAGATCCATTTCATATTGCCTTTATTTTTCAGAACAGTTTGCTGCATGTAGAATTAAAGATAAGTAATATTTGAGCAGAGAAACTGTAAATACCATGTGTTTCTGTATACACCCTGAACCACAGGAATTTTCAGAGTTTCCTCTCCCTTTTTTTTTTCCTCCTTCCAACTACTATTTCAGCCTGAGTGGTACAGAGTAACTTAATACCTTTCCCAACAACATTGCTGTTCAAATTGTAGTACTTGGGTCTAGAAGGCTTATATTAAATACATATATTTTTGTAATGAAATTCATGTCCAGCTAAACTGCAGAAGTGTTTGCCCTTATTAACTCTTAAGGCAGTTAGTAAAGCATAGGCCACATGAAAAGTGATTTTGACTTGTTTAGATAACATTGTGAGGACTTAAATTATTAATTATTGCATTAGTTAGCTGATAAAAGGGCAACAATTGATGGTTGCTAAAATTGTTTTAAGACCTCATTCTCTGTGATTTGACACTACTACCATTTAACTGTCATGTTTGTTTAAGCAAAGGGCTTTGTGCCAAAGATCTTATAGTTATGACAATCCCTTTCTAAACCAGTAAGACAATTACCTTGGACATATTAGTGTGGAGTTTTCAGTCTTTTGGTGCCCTTAGAGCAGTGCTTGATGAGTCTGCACTTTGTGACTTCCATAGGATTTTTTGGTTAGAGTTTGAGGAAAAAAGCTTTTGCTTTCTTGGAAAACTATGATCTGTGCTTAAGCTTCTTTATAAAATTCACAGTGTATCACAGGTTATACACACACACACATATATGTACACACACAAATATATATTTTTTTTTTCTTTTTTTTTGGTGAATCTTCTTTCCAAAATCACACTGTGAAGTGAGTGGTAAAATCTACAATAAGCACAAATGAATTATGACACATTTTAAATAGTCTGGATCTAGTTATTTTTAAAATATGTTGCAAAAAAAATATTAAGTCTTGCACTTCAAGTACATTTCTTGTCAACTTGCACTGCTGGCCTCTGTGTTTAATGGCAGTTGATATGAAAGATATTCTGTATTTTAATCCAAGTTCAGGATTAGACTGCTAGCTAATATTTCCAGAAAACCTCCTAGGACACTGGACTGACAATAGTTTGTTTCAGTTCCCGGGAGCAGTGTTTACAATGGATTGACACAAAATTTAAGGAGACTTGTCTTTTTGAAGCACTTGATAGCATGCTTCTGTGGTAGTTGAGCATTTTTAACATGTTACTGTGGCAGCACATTTTAAGCTTCCTGACTCCTTAAGATTTCATCTTTTGACTAGAAGATGATAGAGACAATTTTAAAACTAAAAAATAGGGAAAAAAATCTGAATTCAAGTTGTAGTTATCTTGTACTTTTCATGTGTTTGTAAATACTTAGATTTATGCCATGTCTGTGTACAAATTAAAAACATCTCTGACATAAGGAAACTGGGCACTGAGGGTCTTATGGCTGTATAACATTCTTTTGTGCAATACCAGGTACAGGAGCCTTTCAGTCCTCAAATAACTCCTTTTACTTTTTATGTAAAGCCAGTAAATATCTTATAAAATACATTATCAAAACATGTAAAATCTTCCCCACTAAACCAAGCAGAAACCATAGTTGGCTTTACAGCAGTTCAGAAATTCACTGGAATAAAATAGATTAATAGCATTGTATTTGCTATTAGTCTTTGTGACCAATATAACAGATTCTATGGCAATCATTTAATTACATAGTCCAGTTAATTATCATGGTGTATTGTGACTCATTTAAAAATAAACAACTCCCAAAATATTTTTCTTGACTCCAGTTAGTCTGGCCTAGTATATTGATATGCTGAGTCTAGGTTCAAATTTAACAAGTTGATACTGGAGTAGCATTTAGTAATGTCAGCTATCTGTGCAGAGCAGTCATGAAATCAAATCAGTGCTGTGGTCAGAGACTCCAGAGGCTGAAGCAGCAAAAGGTCTAAGCATTCTTTTCTTACGTGCCTTGCTACCAGCCTTCAGCCACCTCGGATCACATTTCCTGCTTTCCATAATCAACAGCTTGTTAAAGGCTGACTTACAAAAAAAATGTCCTAACACCATTTCTATGACAACTGGCCTTGGATTGTTTTTAATCGAGTTAAAAAATGGGGAATGGTGATGGCCCATGCACCACTGCTGGTCTTTACTGAAAACTTATTGAATAGGTTCAGTGGTAGATACTGGAATTTCATTTATGTGAACCAGAAGGCAAGAGGTAATCCATGGTTGCAGCACTGAAGGTTGTCCTTGACTTTGTATTTCTGCTTTTAATGGGGTTTTTGTTTGGTTTTTTTGGTGCGTCTGTCTCTTGCTTGGGGCAGAAATAAATCTGCAACTAAAGCATTTTGACATCACAGGTGTGGAATGGGAGGGTAGGAGTAAGGGAACAGATTACTTGCCACTGTGCATATATAAACTCCAGGAGGTACAGAGGAAGGTAGAAACAGTGAATATAGTTCCAGTTCTTGTAGACCATAAACAAACTTAAAAAAAAAAAAAGCTCTGTTAATCTCTTCCACAAATATCATATCATGCTGACATCCCTGTTGACATCAGCTATTCCTTCCCAGTCAGTATCACTCTATTGGTAATGTGGATATTGTAAATGTGCTTCCAGATCTGTTTCACTAGCTGTAGACCTTTAAAATTATTTCTTATACAATTGAGGGAATCAATTGTCACAATGTCTTTTTGTTTACAAGTAATTTTGCTCAAATTTTGTGTCTAGCTATTGAAATAACATGTTTTGAAACAAAAAAAAGACTTCAGAGTTGGTGTAAAATAACCAACATGTTTTTCTACTGTCAGGTTCATGTAAGGGAAACTTTTTAATGGGAACTGTAGAGCTTTTTTCACCAAACTCTGGAACTTTGGCTTTTGTATTCATAAAAGGAGATGCTATTTGAATCTTGCTGTACTAAATTTAAATATAGTAAAAGAGTAATTTGAGGGGGCTGTGTGCAAGGACTTCTCTCTTGACTAACTTCTCAGCTGGTCTGAACATGCTGAGAGGACCAGAACCTGTGTCTGGAAGGTTGTGATTCCCTCGATAAATGCTGCACCACAAGTTAGCACTGAATAGCCGGAGGTTGTCTTCCCTCTTACATCCTCTTTAAGTATAGAGCTTCTGTCATTGCAAAACTCCCTCACAGAAAATAGTGATCCAGCCAGGGAGAAGCGCCAAGAGAAGGGAAGGACAGCTGTGGCTTAGCTCCAACTTTGCCTATGGAGCAAAGGGGCTGCCTGTGTCTCAGTGTCCCAAAGCTGTGCAAGGAAGGGAGCTGGAAAAGGGGCAGCGACAGCAGATTTGTTAATACAAGTCAAAGCACAAATTGGCATCACTTTATGCTACTGTGCTATGATAACCTCATAATCTAATAACTTTCCTACTGTTCAGTATTGCATATCTTGCAGGATCACGTTACAGGACTGTGTCTGCTGCATTGCTGTGTCACGGTCTATCAGTTCAGTCAGGGAGAATTGGGGCTGAAAGGAAGGTGCTGGCTTTCTGAGTGATCATGGTGACAACTACATTGGACTGAAAGTACATAAGAGTATATCTGTTGTGTCTCAGACAAATTTTAGAGAAATTGAAGTATACATTAGTTCATTATAGGGAAGACAGTGGAAACTGTGTTAATCACAATAATGAACAATTTATAATTAGTTGTAGGTGATTTCCTACTTCTGTCCTTTATGTAGCAATGACCTATAGTGTTTAATAGTTTGTACTAATTTCTTCTATTTTTCATCTTGCTTAGAATCAGAATTTTGTTACACCTTCTTCTCTACCTTTTTTCATGCTCTAGCTTTTGATTAATGATATTCTTCAAGAAGGGAAAAGATTGCACACAAAGGATGTGATAGATCTTACAGCCTAGCAAAGGAAGCAATCAAATTATATTATTTGGTAATAGTTCCATCCCTAAAATTTTTCATTTTCAGTTTTAGCCAAGTTGTATTTGTCAACAGTGAAGCATATGTAACTTTCACAATATGATAATGTTGTAAGGGAGTGTCTGGGCTGTAGCAGATACTTGAATATACCAGTATACCAAAGCTCTAGCACTTTGTAGTCCCCAGCAAACACTTCATGTATGTGTTAAGGAGAAGTTTTATTTGATTGTGCTCTGCACGAATTATGATTAATCATAGCCTCATTCCATTTATAGTCTGCAGCTGAACTGAGCTTGAGTAGGTTTCTCGTGCCAACAAACAGGGAAACTAAAACTGCAAAACCATGTAGAGCAGATCTCCTGAAACAGCTTATGTAAATATGTAATTATCCTGCCTTCAGGGTGATTCATGTCCTTTTAATCTACCATGAGAGAGTGGGAAGCGTTGATGCTGTGGCTTCTTTAGTGTTGCCACAAGCCATAGTTATTCTGTTTTTTAAGGTTTGGTATACCTATAAGAATGTGTTAAAGTAAAACTTGTTCACAAGGCAAGCTAGACTCCCAACCAACCAACAAACTTGCAGCTTTCAGATATGAGATCATGATCATTGCTTTAATTTTTTTTTTTCCAAATAGACAGTTTGAAAATCACTGTTGAAAAATGCCAAGTATTGCACACAGGAAAAACAGCTAATGATGCACACGTGGTGATGGCCTCCTGTTCTGGTCAGGAAATAGTTTGTGTCATGGGGAGAGACTCGCTGAAAATGTCAGCTCAGATCTTGTTGACAGTTGAAAGGCAAATAAAAGGTTAGGATTTATTAGGGAAGGAATAAACTAAGAAAATTAAAACCACCATTATGGAATTGTACAAATCCACATAGGTGCATGGCATTCATATTCCTTTTTCAGCAATCATTTATAACAGAACTAAAAAAAGAAGAGTTGCAAGATTGGGATAAGTTTTATGTGAGGAGACACTAAGTAGACATGGGGCTTTTCAGCTTTAAAGGAAAAAAAAGTGGTATAGAAGGAGTTTATTAAACTGTAGTTTAGGGGAGATGAATTTGAACAGAGTTTTCATTCCACTTAAAAGAAATGTTCTTTTATGTATTGCTGAGCTCACTGTCTCTAGATCTGCATATCAAAAGTGGAAATGGATTTTAAGAAGTTAGGTAAGTTGAAGAAAGGTTCATCAAAGGGTATTACATTCTCAATATGTGTTTTAACATCAGAATCAAGAGGTCCATGGCCATTTATTAGAAATTGGGAGTTACATCAAAGGAAGTACTATTCTTAATTGCCACTATTATTATTCCTTAAGCATCTGCTCTTGGCCATTACATGGGAAGGATTCAAGGATAGGCAGAGTGTTAATCTGACCCCCAGGCTCTCTGGTGCCTGCTCAGCCCTTGCAGCCACAGAGGATCAAGTGGTGGAAATGCTGTCCCCTCAACCTTGGCACAGTGTTCTTCTGTGTTCTGACACGTGTTTTCTCATCTTCTAGAAGTGGATGAATTTCACAGATTGAGCAAGTACGCAAAACTGAGTGGCCTTTTCAGTCATTTGCTTATGATTGACTTTCACCCTTCTGTGAAGGGGACTGCCCTGCATTTCTGTTAAGTGTCTCTGTTTCAAGTGAACTTTTTTCGTCACTCCCTGTGACAAACAGAACATGCTGATTTGGGGATGCAGCCAGCAAAATGTTTGTAGCTCATTTCAGTGTTAGTTTATGGATCTGTAATCATCTCTGTTTTGAGAGAGTGCATCACTTTTTTTCTGTCATGATAGTTTACATTAAACTAGAAAGTCTACAGATAGATGTAATTCTTGTATGAGACCTTAGGCTGCTTTCAGCTGTATCAACTGTAACATAAGCAAACAGAATTTAAGAAGGACATCAGCAAGTTCCTGGCTGAAATTACATACAAACTTGAACTGGAGTCACTGAAGTTAGGGAATACTAAAATGCAAATGAGACACTCCAGCTACTCAGGAAGAGGAATGTGGGAAGAAACACAGAACTGGATTCTTTTAGACCTAGATGATTTCTCTGGCAGTCCGTGATTTTTCTAGCATAAAGGAGACAGCCCTGTTCAGTAATGTGAAAGCACAAGGGCTTTTTGAAGGAAAAGGGATTCCAGAATTTATTATGAACGTTACTTATTTTTTAATAGAGTTTCTATGTTAGCCCGTTATTCTACTAATCATTGTTTCTTTTAAGTTTGGTTTGGGACAAATAGTTAGCTTATAAATGAGAAATCTAAAGTGGTTAACATCTGTCAAATTACAGGCTGATAAAACCGTGTCTAAGGTGGGAAGTGTAATGTAACTTTAGTAACATCGTTGAGCTTGGCTGAAATAAATTGTAGTAATGTTTTGTTGGAGAAGTAGTTGTGGTTGGATTATTTGTGTTGTAGTCACCTTGTATCATTAGAGGTTGAGGCATCCAAGGTCAGTTCATGCAGACTGGTTTTGGACAGGTGGGATTTATAGTTTGAGCATAGCAGAGCTTCAGACCAACCAAACCACTGAGTTCTGCTCTAGCCAGGTCCTGTCACATTTGCCTGGCAGCAGTAGGTTGAGGCTTGGAGCTGGGAGAGCTCAGTAGGTGGGGCTTGGGGCTGCTGTTCAGGGGTGGCTGAGGACTGATGTGGAGTGGGGAAGGACACGGCAAAGTGCTCTGTGGCTGGCAGGGGCCACCAGCTGTGCGCTGGTGCAAAGGCACAGGGAAGTCCTGAGTTGCTGTTGATGCTGAATTTGGATCAACAGTAGACTTAAGAATGCTTTTGAAAACGGATGGACGAACTTTGGAGCAGGGTGAGGCCATCCAGCCTGCATCCAGCTCTGCTCTAGGCTCGTTCTCATAGTAGTGCTCAGGTACTTGTACAGCCCTGGCCAGCTGATTATGTTTAGGGCTGGAAAGCAGCTTCTGGGTTCAGCCTGACTTTGTGCCTCTCTTTGATGCTGTACTGGACCAAGTGAACCTCACAGGAGTGAGACCATGATGTAGAGATGCTCCAGTTGTTTGTCTCACTTTTGGAGAAAAGTAGTTTATCTTCTTTTTTAATTTCATTGTTTCCTCTTACTCTTTGAAAAGCAAAAAGTTGACTGACTGTATCAAGTCCTTCAGTTGAATGTATTAATTAGCCAGTGTGGTAAACATCTGCAATTATCTGGTTTATCTGTTGTTATTTCTGGGACCAAATTACACCTTACATTTTTGTGAGTGTTTTAAGCTTTATAGTGTTAAATGGTGAAGGTAAAAGTGCACCTGGAATTGTTACTGCAAGAGTTTGTTATTCAAACTTTTTTGAAGTCTTATAGTTTGGCAAAAAAACTTCTACAAATAGATGCAAAAGTTTTATGTTTTTATACTACTATAAAGAGAACTGACTTAATGTCAAGAATGACTTGTTGAAATAGTATCTAATTAAATATTTGGTACCATTTTCTGAATTTTTTGTGGTGAGGATTGGCATATTTAACCCAGGAGGACAAGTCTGGATTGGTTCTTGACTTTTCATAAAATGTAGTATTTCTGCTTTTTATATGGTAGCTTGTTTGGCACATCTCTACATAAAACCAAAGGAGCTCAAATTCCTGATGAATAAAATTAATGCAGTAATAACTTTTGACATGTTCTCTGTTTATGTTGTGCTGAAGCATGCTTTGGTTATATTAGGCAAGTTGCCTTCCTGCAGCCTATATGAAAATGAGTTCTTGTGTGAAAAAAAAGCACTATCTTGAATTGCATTGTTAATGAACTTTTAAGCACAGGTTCTCAAAGTAGCACACCTTGAGTGGACTAATATATGAATGTTGTTATAAAATTACTGTAAACTAAATGTGAACCTTTAAGGAAGCTGTAAGATTCTGGTTCCATATAAAATGTGTGAGCTATAAATGGAGAAACAGATGATGCTTTTGCTCTGGTCTTTAGATAAGCAGTTGTCTGAAAATATCTTTGGAAGTGAGGGAGAATTAGTGAAAATAACCTCAGTGTCATTTCTCAATGCTGCCTGTTAAGCAGATGGTAAAGCTGCTGAGGCACGTTGTGCTGACACCTTGCTGTTGAAAGAGCCAGCAGGGCTGAAGGTCCTGCACAAACACATGTTGTGAAATAACCCTTCGTCTAACAGATGGATTCTCCCTATTTTGAAAATGCTGATAGGGTCTTATATCTCTCTATCATAGATGCCAACTCAAAAGTAATGCCTACGTGTCATTAAAAAAAAAATCTCCTCACCATCTCCCTTTCCCCCTTAAAAATGCAGCAGACAGGGACTGTAATAAATTCCGTGCGAGTATTTATTGCGTTGCAAGAGGGAGAAAATGTTACTTTTGGAATCCATGAATTTGGTACAATCTTAATGTGATAATTGAGTTTCTTTGAAACTGTTACTTTCCTGTGATGAATAGCATATGCTGGCAGTTTTTTATGAAAGAAAAAAAAGCTCACTTTTCTCAATTTAGAGTTTAAGAGAACCGAGTAATATACTCAGCACAGCATGAAAAAAAAATACTTGAAGTTACTAGTGTAGCTCAGAAAATTTTTTTCATTCTCATCAAGCTTGTAACTAATGTTGATGTTTGGGTGTTTAAGCAAGAAGAATGTTGGTTTTATAAGGCATCTATTGAGCTCTTGTTTTCTTAAGCAGCGATAGTCCAGATCACTGTTTGTTTTTCCAATTTGAATTGATACTTATGTTCCCTCCAATAAAAGCTGAATGCTTTCTCGTTTTGCCATACAGCTGTAGATTTCTGTGCAAAGACCAACTTATGCACAACTAGCTGCCTGTTTAGTCAGAAAAAGACTGGGAAAATGCTTGGATTCTAATTCATGCCCTAATACCACCAAACATTTGTCACAAAAGTTGGTAGAGAAAATACTGGTCATTTCAACACCCTGGTCTTCTACATAAACTGTTTCACAAGGCTGTGTGGAGAATCCAACAATTAAGAAAGACATTAAATTCAGTTAACTCTTTTCAAACCTGATAAATTATGGGTTATTTTCTCAGTACTGCTCTTAAGCATGTAACTCAGGTAAGTGTGTCTGTTTAAAATCTACTTCAATTTCTGTTGGAAATGGCAGGAAAAAAAGTCCAAAATCTTAACTGTTAAAAGTTACTAAGTATATATTTGTAAAGTAGATGAAAATGAGTTTTGAAGGGAATTCCTTTCTTTTGGTGCTTTTCTTTGAATGCTCTCTTTGGCATTGCACTGGAGTTCTTTAAATGTATTGTGTAGAGCAGCTGTCTGTCCTCACCTGTTTTTAATAACTTTCTATAGACTAAACCAGTGAATCAGTAAAATAAAAGGCTGCTCTGTTAGTGTACTGTATCATTAATTGAGCTTTATGCACTTACGGTTTGGCAAGCAGAAAGTTTGAGTTCTCTGGCTGCTAAGAAATTAGAAGTTGACAAGAACAACTGACCCACTTGTGTGTGTTCCCTGCTCTCATGAAACAGAGATCCAAACAGTTTCAGCTCCACTGGCATTCAGTTGTTCATGTGTGCAGTGTCTGTTTCGAAGCTGCTTTGGCACTTCTTTGAAGGCAGTTAGTCAGCTTGTCATAGTGGGGCACATTGCTGAAGATCATTCCTGCTATCTGATTTATGTGTTAGTTGTTTGGACGTCAACAAAAATCTCCCCTGGAGGATTTAGCTTTCTAGCTGGAGGAGAAAGTACTGTTAAAGAGTTGGTTATCGAGGCTAACTCTGCTAAAAATAGCAGGAGAGGCAGCAGAATAGTAAAGTGAAGAACAGGAGCCCATAGTTAAATTGTGCTGGTAACAAACACAATGTTCTGAGGTTTTCTAAAATAGAGCAAACTTTTGTCCCACATTCCAATAATTTATTTGGAAGGCATGTTCCGCTTGAGGATTGCCAAGAACTTTACAAATACTAAGCCTTTTAGCATGTCTAAGGTATGTGCTGTGCCATTTTAAAAAGAACCTCATAGGCAAAAATGATAGCTATTTTTTTCCAGAAACCTGTGGTCTATAATAGTACAGAAAGTTTTCCTTCAGTACTTGAGAGAAGCCTCAGACTCTGCAGGTATGAAGCCTGTTGTAGCTTCTGATTTCAGATGAGTTTGTGAACTAAATAGGTGGGTGTTTTATATTTACTTCCTAACTTGTCCCCTTCAAATCTGAACATGACATCCACACTGCAAATTGAATTTGAAGTGAGGTGTCACTAAATTTCTAGCATTTTATCACATAGAACAAGCTCTCTGATCTATCTGGGCTTTTTGAAGGTCTAAAAATTAGAGGCATATGTGAGACACTGATTCTTTATATACATGTATGATTTAAAGATTAAGTGGATGAACTTAGGACAACAGAGCTAAAGAAAAAAAGGTACTAGAATTAATAAGAGAAAAAGAACTGCTTCAAGAAATACCTATAATTTAATGTCAGGGGGACCAAAAAATGAATAGAATTGGACTGGAGTTGTAATACTGTGAAAAATGGTCATTGAAAATTAAAGTAAGTTTTTTCTAGAAGAAAGTTGAAACACACAGCTTTGCCCTGGGGTGAAGGGAATAGATGTCAGCAAGATGAAGAGTCTTGGGGTGAAAAGTTTTATGGACAAACACCATTAAAGTTCTGGGGTGATGAATTTGAAGAAAAGCTCGTGGTACACCAAGAGATTTAGGAAAGAATAGGCACTGAATCTTTTGTTAGCTGGAAAAACCAGAAAGCCTAGAATTTCAGAGTCTGCACAGGCCACACCATTGAAGACTTTTACAGCTCCTTACTCAGTCTGTGCAAAAAAGTGTAGTCTTGTTATAGTGTAGGGTTTTTTAAAATGCCATAGGCTTATACATACCTTTGAAAAATTCTGTGCCAACCTGAGTTTATTACACAGGCAGTGATATGTGCTCATGTTAAATGATCCTTATAATACATTTTCCTGCTTTTGTGGAGCTTCACAAATGTTTTCCAATCACGAATGAAATTGAAGCAATTTAGCACATGCTCCAGTAATCCAGCAAGAAGTCAAGTAAAGTACTTTCACTGTTGGTGGTGTTTATTGGTGAATACTGAAATTACCTACGTAGTTTACTAAAATCTCGATTTCTTTGGCAAGTAAAAATCCATTATCAAAAGTAAAGTGAGCAGTGATACTGTGTGTTGTTTGTCTCTGCCCTGGTCTGACAGCTGCTGTGTTCATAGTCTGCTCCTAATTGGACAGCCCAGACATCCAAGTCAGGGCAGCATCTTTCAGATAGTAGTTGCTAAAACTAAACTGTGCAGTGTGTGTAGACAGAAGGTATTTTTTCATAGTTCTAACAGATTTTCATGCCAAGCTTGGGACCACTGGAATTGCTGGAACTTCCAAAGTACTTACCACAGATTAACCTTACTTTTGCTTCGTGTTATCTTTGACAGTAGCTGTATTATTTGGAAAAGAAAAAAAATGTTTATATATGCCTGTTTTAAACAGCTGCCTAGGTTTATGGAAATTGTCAGGTGCTCCTAGGAGAAGGGTCCTTTAGAACAAAGTTTCTACTGGAGATGCCAACTACCTCAGTCCTGATGCTGAACAACTCTCCTGTTTGATTAACATTAGTCGCTTTCATTTAATAAACAGTCTAAATCTCCACCCTCAGCTCCCTCAAACTTGGTTTTGAGGAAGCAGAACTGTCCAAGGCTCTCAGAACTATCACAACTATGGCCTATAATTTAAAAGTGTCTTCAGGTTCTTAAAAAGCATTGCTGTGCTATGAGGGCAAGGGAACAATGTTTTTAAAACACTTTGCAGCTTTCAACTTTGTGGTGTTTGTTTTTGTCTTCTGTAGACTCGAGATGATTTTCTTGGACAAGTGGATATTCCTCTTTATCAGTTACCGGTTTGTATTTTTTGTTTGTTTTTAAGATTATGAAAGGGAAAAAATGTTTCTGTATGCACTGTATTAGTCATCTAAGGAAGTTAACAGTACTGATAATCAAGTGATTAAATTCTCCTGCTCTGCAGGTTCTTTGTTTGTTTTA
Source organism: Climacteris rufus (assembly GCA_013398175.1). NCBI lineage: Eukaryota > Metazoa > Chordata > Aves > Passeriformes > Climacteridae > Climacteris > Climacteris rufus. The sequence goes on along the minus strand of VZRZ01006012.1, from coordinate 3,078,072 downwards.
TTTTGTGGATCTGTTGGGGGGTTTTCAGTCTTGATATTTAAAAGACGATGTGGGTTACCTTGTTTTTAGATAATGGAGTGCTTTTAGCTTTTTCATAGATTTACAGTCTCAAAGATAAGAAGAGATTGTAAAATTATCATGTCTTAAAATATTTTCTTTAAAATCTGTAAATGTACTTTTAATGTTTCCTATTCGTATAAACAGATACAAAAGAGGGTAAGTGGGAATAGAGCTAGTGTTGCTTTGGTCAATTTTTTTTCTGTTTCTCATATTTCTTTTGCAAAGCACGTAATTAGTTTTAAAGAAATATCACCTAGAATATTGACATAAATAAGCTTTTTCCTTTTTTTCTGAAGTCTCAAAACATTAGCAGATACTAATAGGTTTATCAGAAACTGTTTTAAAGACAATATAGTAATCATGGCAAACCCTTTCCAAGAGCAGTTGTTTCATTCTATAATATACATAGACACTGAAAGATAATGCTTTTTTCCTTGAACCAGAGTATTGTATTAGTCCTATTACTAAAATTAAAGCTGGTATTGCTGTTGCTGCATCTGAACTTGTAATTTAAATTTTAAAATGTTATAAGGCCTTTAAAGAAATTAATTGCAAATTTCTGATAGTTTTCTTTAACTTCAAGTGCTTGATAAAGATTTTTCTTGAAAAAAATTCTTATTCCAGACAGAAAATCCAAATATGGAGAGACCATATACATTTAAGGATTTTGTTCTTCATCCAAGAAGGTTAGTAAATACCACATGGAAATTCTTTCATATCTAAACAATGCTGTTATTTCATTAGTTGTAAATACGTAAACATTGTCTAAGATTTTCTGTTTTCATCAAAGAAATTTGAATTGCCATTTCTAAGACTGTGGTTCTACTGAAAAGCCAGCATTTTTTTTAATCCTGTATTCAGAAATCTAGAACTCAATGCCATTATAGAACTTAACTGTTGCAGATTATAAACAGTCAAGTTTGTGCTGAAAAACTTAAGCATAATCCCGTAGCTGTGCTTTTCCGCTGTTTTATTTTACAAGTGCACTGTAAGATCATTTTATTTTCTCTTCTGCAGCCATAAATCAAGAGTTAAAGGCCACCTTAGATTAAAAATGACTTACTTACCTAAAAACAATGGGTCTGAAGAAGAAAGCACGGAACAGGCTGAAGAATTAGAGGTGGGAAAAAATGTGTTTATTGCTGAAAAATGAATGCTGGAAATAGCTAAGCTATAAATAGTGTTTTAGAAACAAATCAGTTGGAAGTAATTGCTCGTATCTCGCATATGATTTTAAGTGTTTAAGTTGCTGGTTTAGGTACTGTTTAATGTTGTTTGGCCCCAGACAGACATTAACATCTCTCTGGTTTTAGAGCTTCCACTCTACGATTCATAGGGATATTTTGGTCTTACCTACTTTATATATGTAATCTTTTGTGAGGACATCCAATGCAAAGTAATGGACTTCTTTTCAAGAGTTAACTCTATTCAGGATTATCACCTTTGCTGTAATTTAAACTTTGTTACAAAAAGGTGTGTTCATCTGCCTCATACATTCACAGCATATATTTATGAAGTGATAATATTGAAGTTTTTAATGTATTCTGTGAATGCTGTTTGTTTTTCTGGAATTAACGACTTCTAATACTAACATATTTAAGGAACTTGAGTGAACACACCCTGTCACTTTTTGAGAAATAAACATGCTAAAACCAATACCAAGCTTACTGGCTTAAGATGTAATGGAACTACACCTTAAAAGGGGGAGTGGCTTGATAAATTGAGATACTTTTTTCAGCTTCTGTAATATTAAAGGTAGTTATGTCTCCTAGCCTGGGTGGATTATATTGGACCAACCAGATGCTGCTAGCCAGCCACAACAGCAGCAGCAGGAATCTCCTCCACTGCCTGCAGGCTGGGAAGAAAGGCAAGACATCCTTGGCAGGACCTACTATGTCAATCATGAATTCAGAAGAACACAGTGGAAAAGACCAACTGCACAGTATGTCTTTTGGCCTGAACATTCAAATCTTATATTAGCTAGTGTAGTTCACCATAGTTACATTGAAAGCAAGGAGAAATAGAAAATGAACAGCTTGAGAATTAGTACAAATCTTTCCCTATCTTAACTTTCAAGCCCACATGCAATGGTCACTGGCTAGTGGTCAATTTAACTGTATTGTGCTCTTTCTGTGCTCTGGAAGTATGTGTTCTAATAGAAACTGGTTGCAGTTGGAGAGATAACAACTACAGTAAGGGAGAGGAAGTAGTTTTTCAGTTTTAAGGCTGGTTTTTCCTTCCCCTCAGGGACTTCGTTAAATTATTTGCCTTATTTTTTTCAGGTTTTTTTTCCCCTGAAATGCTACCTGGTTCGTTTTTACACTTCACATTGACATGAATGCTTATTCATTTTAAACAGTTTACATTAATTTTTATAGTTCAGACTGTTTCTTTTTCTTCTGCCAAAATAACTGTGGTGTATGTTTTTGCTGTTAGCCTGGCTTACTGTTGAAAGATAAACTGTGGCTGCTGTTTGCTGACTTCTCCCACCCTGCCTCACCAGGGACAGTGTGGCTGTTGCAGATCTTGGCAATGTGCAGCTGGAGGCCCAGCACGTGTTCACTCACCGGCGACAGATCTCAGAGGATACAGAAAACACGGACAACAGGGATTCCCCCGAGGTAAAAAAAATAAATCTCGAAATGTTTCTGAAGTGCAAGTGACTTGTTAATCTAGCCTACTCAAAAAGCTTGTCTTAACTAATTGCAACTTGGAACTACATTTTAAAAATGTTTTTCCTTTATTTTCCTTTAAAGAGCTGGGAAATTATAACTGAAGATGAGGCAACAATGTATAGCAGTCAGAATGTTCAAATACCTCACTCACAGAGTAGTTGTGATATACAGACTCATCTTGCAGAAGAATTGAGTAACAGACTTACTACCTCTGGAAGTTCAGCAACTGGCCAGTCAACAGCCTACACTGTAAATTATTTTTCTCATTGTTCTAATGTAGAAATATCTACAATATTTTGCACAAAAATGTTATTACTGATAGAGTTAGATCCATAAATACGTAATTTAACAGCTATATTTTTAATTTCATCTTGAATGCAGAGACTTTAAAAATAGTCCATTTACTACAGAATCCCATCTAAGCAAATATTTTCTTCCTCTCTGCTTATGTGAATTTCTGCCTGAGGTTAAAACAGATCTGTGTGAACTATTTTGCAGTTTGTAAATCTACCTTCAGAGTGCTGAAAACTATGGATGAAAACAGCTGTCTATATCCTGAAAGCTGATTTCTAAGGCGGTTGTGCTGTGTGGGTTACTTTTCCCACTAGAACAAGTTTTAAGATAGACCATTTTTCGTTGTGAATATTGGGATAAGGCTTTACTATTGGGCTGAGTAAATCTGCTGATTCCATAGCAGTGAAAAAGCTCATACAGTTGCACAGCTCCTCTGCCAATTGTGAAACTTGTTTGACCTCTGGGTGAGTCTGTTCAGTTTGCTAACCCAGCAGAAAACTATTCTCTTTTCCTCAACTGTGTTTTTTAGCAGTTTTAGCAAGCTGAAACAGCATGCCAGATTGTCTGACAAATGCTACAGTGGCAAAGGGAATGCAGCAGGAGTATGTAGCCAGGGTGAAACTTGTCTTTTTGGTGGTAGCAAGCAATTAAATAAGCTCAGCTGTCCTGTGAAACCCGAGCTCCACAAACAGCCTTGTAACCTAATATGTGACATGAGAAATCCACTGTCCATTGAGGAAAGCCTGTAGAGGTGACCCAGACCATGTAGTCTGTTAGATTTTGGTATTGAAATAATCAGTAGTTTTTGTCACGTTAAGAATGCCGTTCCAAATGTTAATTTGGAATTGACAGTGTTTATCTAAGTTTGTACAAATGTGTCACTGGTGTTGCTGGCAACAGTCAAGTGAGAGAAACAAGACTTAGCTTGATCTCTGGTGTTCAGCATCTGATGGGTAGCAAGAAAACAGCTACTTTGGCTTGCTTGGGTGGCCTGAGTAAAGAAAGAGGCAGATGTTCAAATTATTTGCAAGAGTCAGCTAAAATGACAGTTTCCTCCATTCACCTCCATTACGCCCTCCTCCCACTCCCCAAAGTTTAAAACTTAATCTTGCTTTTTCTTGAAAGTATTTCAAAAGGGTATGTAGATAGGGAAAATCCTTCAAATAATCAGGGAAATGCTGGAGCAAGATGAAATACAGTTTCTTATTCGTAGTAAATGAGATCTCAGTATGGCTTTAGGTAGAAAGGTGGACACTTATTCAAAGTCCAGGCATTGAATTGCTCTTCTCAAACTGGATGTCTTGGACTCTCATGTCTTTTCATTATTCACTTAATCTACTCTCTGGAATGTTATATTAGCTGTGATGTATCACAAATATGATATTAAATCTGTTTCAAAACAAATACTACTCTTCGTTCAAGATGAAAACTGAAATAGTTTGAAAGGTGATGACCATTGTTAACTGTTTGCTGCCATCCTTAAAGCTGCAGTAATAGCTAATATGTCTTTTCTCTCCACTACTTCAAGAACCATTCCAGCAGAAGAGGTAGTCTGCAAACATACAGACTTGAAGAGCAGCCTGCACATCCAGTGGTATGTCATTTTCCAAAAAACAAGGCTTTTTGTGTTATGTGCTAACATTTCAAATGAGATTTGGCCTTCCTTGTCCAGCAGCTGTCCTTACAAAATGGCCATTCTGGGTCTAGTTCAGCTGTAAAACTTCGATGTTTCAGCTTTGTTTAGCATTAGCTTGACGCATAGCCTGCAGAAGAAAGTAGTCTTCCCATGATCATATGAGTTTTGTTTTTCAAATTGTTTGCCTTATAATTGTTTACTTCTAATTAAATGCTATACCACATTACATTATGTTTTCATGGTGACACAGCAAACCATGAGCTTGTAGCCAGAAGTACTTTGCTGGATCAGCCATGCCTAATCTAGGTGTATAAATGAATCCTTTTACATGAGGAATTTGAATTTTATATGAGCAAACAAAAATCTGTTACTTCATACTATTCAGTAAGGACTTAAATAGTTCTTATCTATTTTATCCAGTTCGTAAAAGTCATTAAACTTTTGGATTATAATTTTTGTTGTTTTAATTTGACTGAGGAAAACCTTTTTACAGTAAGTTTAATAGTTTTATTAATTGTTTTTTGTCTGTTATCACTCATATTTAGTTACTGCCTACTTCATCTGGATTACCCCCAGGCTGGGAAGAACGACAGGATGAAAAAGGAAGGTCATATTATATAGATCACAATTCTAGAACCACTACCTGGATAAAACCTGTTGTACAGGTATTGTCTGTCTTCTAATTTATTGATGTTTTAATTCATTTAACCTTTTAAACATTGCTCATAACAAAAGTGGAAAGACCTCTTTGAAACAGAACATGTGAAGGGCATGAACTGGTAAAGTACCACATAAAATATCTAAAACACTTCAGGAAGGGTTAGGAACAGTAATATTTATGGCAAGTCACTCTACTGTGAATGTACCAAGAAAGCCTTCAGGAGAGTGATAGATGACTGAGAAGGCTGGAAGGCTTCTTTAAACCTTGATAGCACAATCAGTGATTGTTAGTCAATGTTGTTATTAGACTAAACAAATTTGTGTACTGTCAGGCACTTGCTTTATGACACTGCTTTCATGAGTCAAAAATACAGGTTAATAGAAAAAAATAATTGCTTTGCAGGGCTTTGATTTGATAGGACTTTTTTTTTTTTGGTCATTTACCATAGATTGGTGTGGAAACAAATCAGGTGTCAGCTGCACAGAGTATTTCTATGGGAAGACAGCCACAAGCAGCATCAAATGATTCCTCACAACAGCCTTCTCAGCAGCAGCCTGAAATGGAGCAAGGATTTCTCCCGAAAGGCTGGGAAGTCCGACATGCACCCAATGGGAGACCATTCTTTATTGACCACAATACCAAAACCACAACATGGGTAATGGAAAACTGTTCTCAGAAACTGAAATTCTAGTTCCTCTTGAGCCAAAACTGTGCTGCTTTCAGCAAGCTTCTGTACATTTCTTCAGTGCCAAGATAGCTGTGTCTGCCTGCGAAGGAGCGTGGTTAGAGCACGGTGCTGATGGTGCCAGGGTGGAGTGACAATCCCTGTATGGGCCATGCATTCAGGAGTTGGACTCGAGGATCCTTGTGTGTCCCTTCCAACTCAAAATATTCTGTGTGATTCTGAGTGATATGTAATAAAAATGCCAAGTAATTAAAAACACCTGTAATGAGTAGAAGATTATCAATTTTGCTAATTGTATTGGTACTTGAAAGCTTAACTAAGAAGGAGGAAAACAGGAATCTGCTTTGCAGATGTAAAACACTTCTAACTGACATTGTAGAACTGTGATAGCTTATATGAGCTGTTCACAGAAATTAGTTCTGTAAATGTACCTTCAACAGGAAATCCATTACTTTGGATTTATCACAGGGCACAACACAAATTTCTGTGAATACTTAGAAAAGCAGACCAGGTGCAACTACCATGTGGATGAGGGAGCTGTACAGCTACAGTTCCACAGAGTGGCACTGCACACCACTTGGCAGTGCTATTAGATGGGCTTAAGCATTTCAGGAGTAGGCCAGTATTGCTGTCAGGTGAAAGGGCAAGAGAGAAACGCATTAAATCCATTCCAAATGGGTATTCTCTTCTCCAGATTTATGGAAAGAACTCATTTAACACAAGCACCTTTATCCTGTCTTGCACAAAAAAACCCCATCAAACCCCAAAAGCACCAGATGTGTCTGAAACCATGTGGAAAGAGTAATTCGACTCAATTACACAAAAATCGAGTTGAATGAGGGATTTATATTTATATGTATGTAAATAAAATAAAGTGAGAGGTCATTAGAAGATGATTATAAATGATTGGAGGACTCAGAATCCACAAGGATTCCCCTAGCTGCAGACTATGCAACAATTACTGTGTTGGTAGGAGGCATATTCTTTACACAATCATTAATAAGGAGGAAAAAGAATTAAAGCAAAACAAAAAAGCAAAAGGAATTTAACATGCTGCTTGTTTTGTTTTCAAAGGAAGATCCAAGACTGAAAATTTCTGCTCATCCAAGGAGAAAGACTTCCCTAGATCCAGTAGACCTGGGCCCACTACCAGTAAGAAACCACTTTGTACTTGTTTTGCAGATGAAGCAATTTAACTATTTAAATTAGCACATCGAAATTTGCATGAGAAAATGCAGCCTACTTTTTCCTACAAAAAATACTGGATTTTGAATTCCAGTGCTGACAGTAGATCTGCAACTGCAGATCGTGTTGAGTTCTATGCAAACTATATAGTCAGAAATTTATAATAAAAATTTATAATAAAAATGTTACCTTTTTACAGCCAGGGTGGGAAGAAAGAACTCACACAGATGGAAGAATATTCTTCATAAACCACAGTATGTACAATGTGGTATTCTCCCTCACTCATCATTTTATTTCTGGACATTATTTAAATTAATGGAACTAATTAAGAAATGTCTTGCAGATACAAAGAGAACACAATGGGAGGATCCTCGACTGCAGAATGTGGCAATAACTGGACCAGTAAGCTTTCCTAATGTAGATTTTCATATTTTTCAAAATTACTGTTAATAGAAACCAAACAAATTCTTGTCGTTTATCAGTTAGTTGGTCTAGAAGGTGAAACTTTCAGAGTGTTTGAACAAAGCATTTGCATTTCTTTTTAAAGATTGTTTAGAAAGCTTTCTGGGGAAATGGTCTTTAAATGCCAGAAAGAAAAAGCAGTTCCCACAGTAGTAAGAAAGTTTCCTTACAGACTAGGGGGGAGGGCTTTGAAGTGAGTAAGAAAACTTCTTTATTTTTCGTCCACACTAGCTCAATTCATGAAGTAAACTTGAGAAAAAATTAAAAAAAAAAAGAAAAAATAAATTAACTTACAAATTAATTTCCAACTGGAAAATAATTATCTAGCCTTGATACTTAATCTGAAGTGCAAAATTACCAGAGCTAATTGCAAAGATGGTTTGCATTATAATTATAGATGGGTTTTAGTGTTCAGCTGATATCTGTGTTTATTAATAGCCTGCATATGTAAACAACCTTCTCTGTCCATGGAAAACAGAGGTGTTTGTAGCCAGGTCTCTGATGATCCAGCAGGCGAGGAGGACGCGCTATGTACGTCACCACGGGCATTTTGGGCACTTTGATCTGGGCCACTCACATCAGCTCGTGGTGAAGTGCAGGATAAATTCTGTGGGACTGATAGGAACAGAGAAGGCTTTCCATTCCAGGTGTTTATAAATTGGAAGCCTCCCCTGTCACTCAGTAAAACATGTATTCCTTTTGTCTCAGAACTTGAGTGGGTTGTCTGTGTTTCAGAAACAGAGACTAGTTTATATTGCATTCATTGTTAGAAATTCTTAAGAACTTTTCTTTTCCTCCAAAGGCTGTGCCTTACTCCAGAGACTATAAGCGAAAGTATGAATTCTTCAGAAAGAAATTGAAGAAACAGGTTAGTAATCAGTAGTAAAGTAGGATCCAGCAGAAGGTTAAGAAACTTAGGCCCCTAAGGAAGGGAAAGCTTAGGTTACAGGGAAGGTAGATTTACTGTCTAATCACAGCAGCAACTGTAACAGCAATGTGGTAACAATTAGCATTTAATCTAATAGCAGCGCTTGTGACTTTATGCTCTGATGAGACTGCAAAGCATCTCACTGTAAAAGTAGAAATTCTGAAAGGTTAAAAAAGTCGTGAACCCAAAAGCACACTGGCAACAGAAAAGGTTGGAAGTCACTGATCAAGTATATAATAGTTTTTGAAACTCAGAATATGGAAATGGAAGTTCTCAAAATAGATTTTATTCTGTCCCTGTAGAAATCTCTACTGTCATGACCAGACTGGATGACTGCAATAAATAGTTATAGCCTTAAAATCTGAAGTTTATGAATTTCATTTGCAAACTCTGGCTTGAAGTGGCAGTGCCAGGTATATTTATAACACATAGCATAAAAGACTGTAAATAGCATCTGGGCAGCCAGATAACAATGAGTCTCTGCACAAGTGCAATTGGATTTTGCATCCTTGGGAGATATTTTACATCTATAATAATAACCTTTGAGTTCAGATCCATGCTTCAGCTTTTGCCTGCCAAGTCTGCCTATATATTTTGAGCTGACATGTAAATTGCACATAACTATAGATGCACCTCCTTTTTTGTGTTCCTAGTCAGAGAAGAATGGCATTGATTCAGACGTCAATCTCTTAATCTGAGAACTGATAGACACTCAGCCACACAAAATAATTGTGATAATTTAAGAATTCAATAACAACTGTGGACTTTGTTTTAAGAGAACAACACACCTAGGCTCATAGAATATTGAACTAGAAAGTGAAATAAGTCAGGTAAAATGGTTCCAGATAATTTTATGTGTCAACTGTGAGCTTTTTTTAATCAACTGTGTAATATGATGAATGATCTGTGTCAGAAGAGACTGTGCTGTGCTGCATGCAGAACAATTGCCCATATGCTGTTATTAGTAAGAACTTACTTTAACTGTATTTTGTTAGTATGAAATAGAAGTTAGCATCTGAACTTGTCCCTGCTAGTTGAATTGTAGGTAAGTAGAGGCTCTTCAGTCATATTGTGTTACATTTCCAAGTTGTGTAAGAAAAGGGTTTCTGTGCCCTCTTTGTCTGTTTACAGAATTTGCATACTCTGCAAAACTGTAAGACCCTAATTTTTGTTTGATTACTCTGTTTTCATATTTTCTTTTTTAGAGTGATATTCCAAATAGATTTGAAATGAAAATTCATCGCACAACAATCCTTGAAGACTCTTACAGAAGAATTATAGCTGTAAAGAGAGCAGATTTCCTTAAAGCAAGACTTTGGATTGAATTTGATGGTGAAAAAGGTTTAGACTACGGAGGAGTGGCCAGGGAATGGTTCTTCCTTCTCTCCAAAGAAATGTTTAATCCTTACTATGGATTGTTTGAATATTCAGCTACGTAAGTAATACTGGTCTGGAAGATGTGAAGGCTTGGGAAAAGCAGATCAGTTGTATTTCTCATACCTTCTTTAAAAATGGGATCAATGCCCTTGCCCCCCTGCAATGGTAGAGAAGGGTTTAGTTGGTAATAACTACAGTAATCTGCACCCAGTTGTTTGACAGAAGAGTAATGTGGAGACAGTACCTGTATTTTTTTTACTTCAGTCTAACATAAGCCTTGTCATTTTTGCATGGACAAGCACGTGCTTGCAACCATCTCCTGCTTACAGAAGAGGCAGCATTTAAAAAGTAATGCAGAGCATGTTACTCTGACTGTCTTAAAATTAATAGGAGTTAATACCTTCTCTTTGGTATATCTCCAGCTTACAAAGGTAGTTCTTGGTGGTTGTTTTTGATATACTAATGGTCTTCTATTGAGTATTGTTTAGTATTAGATAGTAACATTGTGAAAAATAATAACTGATTTAACTAGTGATGTCTTTCAGATCTTCAAATGTGAGACTGTTCCAATAGTACAACATTTTGTTTTTTTTCTCTTCTCTGCTCCCTCCTTCAACTTCAGAGATAACTATACTCTGCAGATCAATCCAAACTCTGGACTTTGCAATGAAGATCATCTCTCTTATTTCAAGTTTATAGGTCGTGTAGCTGGAATGGCTGTTTACCATGGCAAACTTTTGGATGGTTAGTATTTATTTTATGTAATATGATATTCAGGTTAATGTTGTGCCTGTTTTGAATCCTAAGTTACATCTGTTTGATTTATTTCTTCTTCTTTAAAGCCTTTTTTATTCGTCCTTTTTACAAGATGATGCTCCAAAAACCAATAACACTACATGATATGGAGTCTGTGGTATGTAATTTGCTTTATCATGTACATACATTTCATGTTAGTTTATAATTCATATATATAGATATCTATCTTTAATGACATTTTGAAGGTTGCAAATGCATGATTCATAGATATTTTAGGCTACATCTTTTATAAGTCTGTAAGTTGTATAGGAATTAAAGCTTCCAATGAAATGCAAAGACATAGACTCAGGTTTAAGTCAGTTAAGCTGTGTTGGAAACTTGACCCTAAACTTTCTATGATGTTTTCTTAAAATATTTTAGATGCTTGTTAAAATTGAACATAAATACCTTTAGCATTCCTGTCTTAACCTGTTTTTTAAATTAGTTTGCATCTTTGATTATTAAAATTAATAATTTTAGGGATTTAAGGTATTTGAGTGATACAATGTAACATTTTTAGAGGAAAAACATTTCTCCTAGAGTTTCCTTGTTTGGTTGGTTCCATGATAATGGCTTTTATCTAGAATACTCATAGGAAAGTGATTTTTATTCAATCCTTTTAACCTGTTACTGGTTTTGCTGTCCTTTAACATTATAGAATATAGTTCCTACCTGTTTCTGAGTAATAGATATATACATGTGTCCTGATTTTTTTCTTTTGATTTGGTTTTTGTTCCTCTAAATGATGTTCCATCTAAAATGATGGAATGGTTTGGGTTGCAAGGGACCTAAATATGATCCAGTTCCAACCCCCTGCCACAGGCAGGGACACCTTGCACTAGGCCAGGTTGCTCCAGGCCCTGTCCAAACCAACCTTGAACATTTCCAGGGAAGGGGCAGCCACAGTTTCTCTGGGCAACTTGTACCAGTGTCTCACCACACTCACAGTGAAGGAATTTTTAATATCTAAGCTAAATCTACCCTGTTTCACTTCAGAGTCATTATTCCTCATCCTACCACTACACTCCCTGATAAAAGGTCCCTTGCCATCTGTTCTGTAGCCCCTTTATTGAAGGTGCTGTAGGGTCTCCGTGGAGCTTTTTCTTCTCCAGGCTGAACACTCCCAGCTCTCCCAGCCTGGCTCCATAGCAGAGGTGCTCCAGCCCTTGGAGCATCTTGGTGGCCTTCTCTGGACTCACTCCAGCAGGTCCTTGTCCTCATGCTGGGGGTCCCACAGCTGGGCACAGCACTGCAGGTGGGGTCCCATGAGAGCTGAGCAGAGGGACAGAATCACCTCCCTTGGCTCTTTGTAGTATTACCTGACAGTAAAAGGATACAAATACAGCATGAGAGACAGAGAAGAGTCCAAAATACATTACTTCAGATAATGCTAGGCCATCTTATCACCATTTTGCTGTGTGAGACATATACCTAGATTGCTGAGTCTTCAGATTTCAAGCATCTTTAGAGCTTTGTACAACTGCAGTGTCTCTGTATCCAGTAAAGGTTTATCCTAGGTAGCAGCTTTCACTGGGCTGTCATGGAACCTCTTGCAGCTTTAAAGGTGGCTATTCTATTTTGTGTTTACTATTTTGTAATTCTTTCTCAGGATAGTGAATATTACAATTCTTTGAGGTGGATTCTTGAAAATGATCCAACAGAACTGGACCTCAGATTTATAGTTGATGAAGAACTTTTTGGTCAGGTTAGTATGTTCATATAAAGTAGAGCAGACAAAACAGGAAGAAAGTGTTTGACATGTCAAAATTGGTGATTTTTATCTGTATAGTGTTAAGAAAACCCCTTCACTCACAGAGCTGCTTTTCACTCATGCAGTGCTTTTGAACTGGCTGTGATAAAGGTCTTGGAAATAAGCAGAGCTTTAAAAAACGGCTTGTGATTTTTTTGTTAAAAATGAGTTGCATTAAAATGTAGCTGTTGCTGTGAAGACAACCAAGACTAAGATATCCATTACTTAATTTAGAGTAGAGGTTGGGTTTATGTGACTGGCTGGAAAAGATTAGCTCTTTGGGAAACTGTTGACATCACTGGGAGATAACATTTTTCCCTTAAGATGTACTAGAAACCTATACAATAAACAAGTTTGTTATTGTGTACAAAACTGTTTAAGGTAAGTCATGTAGAAATACCACAGGTCTTGGATAAAACTGCCAAATTACAGGTGCCAGGTAGATCTAAGTAGGATAATAACCTTTGTGGTCTTGTGTAACTGTAGTGATCCTAAGTAGGAGCAATGAAAACGTACATCTGTGATACCTGAAAATGAGGTATTCGTCTACTGAGGTTCTAGTAGTACAAGTCATTTTGTAAGAGAAATGCATATTGATTCACTGGGATCACTGCTGGAAAGGATTCTATAATTGTTTTTCCTTGAGATTTGGAATGGAGATTGGGTCATGGAATTTGCAGTTAGTGAAGTTTGCCTTACTCTGAACTTGTGTGCAAACTTGGGCGGTGTGTTGTAGCAGGTCAGAAGAAATTGAGGTTTCCCATTGCAGTCCCCTCAAACCTTTTCTTTAAAAATGTACCACATTCTTTTTATTAGGTGACCTTTGTAACTGGATCTATTTCTTATAGTTTTCAAATTCTTCAGTCTTCAAGAGTTGCATGAATTACCTAATATTAACATATGAATTCTGTTACACACTCATCTTGTTTAAGACCTTTTCCATGTATTGCATTTAGACCCATCAACATGAACTGAAAAGTGGTGGATCAGAAATAGTTGTCACCAACAAGAACAAGAGAGACTACATTCAGTGAGTAGAGGTTGCTGTGTGCAGTGTTTCTCACTGGATTGCCCCTCTGGTACAGGGGCTCTGTGTTAGTTCTATTTACAAAAGAAGTTGTTGCTTTGTATATAAATCACTTCTATTTCAAATGTGATTTTCTTTGGGTTTTTTTTTTCAGTCTTGTAATTCAGTGGAGATTTGTGAGCAGAGTGCAGAAACAAATGACAGCCTTTAAAGAGGTATAATTTTAATAACAAAAATTCTTCTAAGAATTTGTTGCATCTGATATTAAGTTTTTTTTGGACATTCTGAAGACCCACAGATAATTTTGTTAAAGGTATAAGAAAAGGCAGTGATGCTGTTTCTAGTGTCAGCTTTGAATTATTTCAGAGTTAAAAATATTTTGGTATGTTTTTACTGAGGTGTTTAGTTCATATTGAAAAATTTGCTTATTTCTCAATCCTGACTGACAGCTTTAGCTGTAGAGCAAACTATTTAATGACCTCTGCAGAAATGAACCTTAATTTAATTATATTCATTCAATTTAAACTAGGTTGTTTACCCTTATTTGTATAAATTGTATTACATATATGATATTCAGACTCCCATATTCATCGGTCTGGGTTGCACAATAAAGATGTGAGAAGTCAATTAAAAGTACTATAACGAAACTACTGGGGACTACTGGTGTCCAAACATCTGTATTTGGTGTATTGCTTTGGCTCTGTTTACTAAAGCCTCTAAATATCATTCTCTGTGACTAAAAATGCTTAAATAACACTGACTTGATTTTTACAAGCTTCCCTTATCTTCTAGGGCTTTTTTGAACTAATACCACAGGATCTGATTAAAATTTTTGATGAAAATGAGCTAGAGGTAAGTGTATCATGGAAAAGAAAGCAAATTATGTTGAAACTTAAGTTTACTGATTTAAACTTCGGTGTTGTTTGTTCTTTTATCCGTGTAGTTGTTAATGTGTGGACTGGGAGATGTGGACGTGGCTGATTGGAAACTACATACAAAATACAAAAATGGCTACAACATAAACCATCAAGTAATACAGTGGTTCTGGAAGGTATCATAAATTTCTAATATTTTCTTATGAAAACCTGTTTAAAATCTGCTGCCCTTTGGCTATGATTTTAGAGTGTAATTCATTAATAGGTAAATATTATTTGACCATTAAAATTCCTGAGAAAGTAAGAAAACTAAAGATGAGATGCATGGTAAGAATGTAAATGCAGTATTGATGCTTTTTTTTTTCAAAAAAATCCATGTCTGGCTGGGGTTATAAATATTTGTGTAGGTTTTTCTGGCATGGTTACACTAAAGAGGTGTTAAACTCTTCTGTTTAATAAATTACAGGAATTTGGCTTCTAGTTCATAACATCAAGAAACTTCAAAGAAAGTAGGGGCCAAATCTTCAAGGGAAGTATTTTAACAGCCTGCTAAGCCAGTAACCATACTCTTGTTACAGTGCCATTAAAAAATTGTTGACTTCATAGCTTTAAGCAATAGGTAGAGAAGTAGACTGTGTCTGTCACTAAAAAAAGGCATATATATATGTGTGTGTGTATATATATATATATCTCTCAAAGATAATGCTTTAGAGGCAGATACTATGTTGCATAAGTCTACTGGCTTAAAACCTTTATTTAAAAATAAATCTTTAATTGTAATCATTATCATACATAGGCTGTCTTAATGATGGACTCTGAAAAGAGAATAAGATTACTTCAGTTTGTTACTGGCACATCACGTGTTCCCATGAATGGGTTTGCTGAGCTGTATGGTGAGTACTTAAGATTATCTTCACAATTAAGTAACAAAGAACCTGATACCAGCATTGTCCCGATGTTTGACTTCAGACATAGGCAAATCATTTTTCAAATTTTGTTTTAAAAATTAGTATGTACTGGCAGTTACAAGTTAGAGAAGAGTCACTTAGATCACACGTTTCCCATGTGCTATAAATACTTTGTTTTAATTCTGGTTTTGGAAGTTTTTAAGCGTATAGGACTTCTCAAATGAATGTGGATTTTAAAAGTTCTCAAGAGCTGCAAAAATCCCTGTTTAACACATGATTGAGCTTGAAGAAAATTCTCAGTTATCCAAGATCTGATTACAAAGACATGCTGGCATCAGCAGTTAACTTCAGTTCCCCAACTGCTTTTATCTGCTCACAAGGCATGGTTGTACAGATGCAGTTGTTTGTAAGGATATACTCCAAAGGGGACCACTGAAATGACACGAGTTAAACATAATGCCAGAAGAAAAGTAGTGAACCTGCAAGGCAGAGACTGAAACAAGCAAATGACAGCAGGGAGCGAATTTCAATAGCAAAGCCAGAAAACCCACTGTGGACAGGCTGCGGGCAAGCAGATAGAACAGCCCACAAAGGGCAGGGATATTTGGCTTTTGGGAAGCCTCTTCTCAGCTGCCATCAGCTATTATGTGTTCAGCCAGACTGCTTTATTAAGGCTAAAAGTGCTTGAGATTCTGTGCAGATGACTGAATAGCCCAACTTGCCTATTTGATTAAACATTTCCTTCTATATAAGCAAGACATTAATTGGTTTATAAAACAAAAGAATTGTGAACAGATACCACCCATCATATGTTCCCATTTCTCCATGTCTTTTGCATCCTAAATACTTGGTTTATTTTTTTTCTGTTCCATCAGTAAGTGAGTTGTGAGTTCCAGTAGGAAGGAGAGTTTCCTCAGCAGACTTGAGCAATGTGTCTGCTGCTGCACCTGAACCTTGGCACTGTTGGTGCTACAGCACAAGCTCATGGCAGGGAAACCCAGTCAGAATTCTGCTGCCTCAGGAGTTCTGATTATTTGTCTAAAAACACTACTAGAAATAGAACTAAGAAGTGATACAGGGAAAGAAACTGC
Source organism: Climacteris rufus (assembly GCA_013398175.1). NCBI lineage: Eukaryota > Metazoa > Chordata > Aves > Passeriformes > Climacteridae > Climacteris > Climacteris rufus. The sequence continues at coordinate 3,061,663 of VZRZ01006012.1, read as the reverse complement.
TGAAGCTCTTGGCTTCCTTCTGCCAGGGTATCAGGATATCCTCGGGCAGTATTCTGTCGTTGTATTCACTCCCTCATTAACGAAAAGTTCTGTTAGGCAGTTGTCTTGCACAGTGCTTTGTTTGTTTCTCTGACGGTTATTTCTGCTTTATTGTGGCCAGCATGCCATCCTCGCCAAACCCCAGTAACAATCACATTTCCTGTACCTGCTTGCATTGGAAGAACTGTGGGTGGGTTTGGAGTTCTGAGTGCTGGGCCGCAGCGCTTTGCTGCAGCCGGGCTGTTCTGCCTGCAGCCCTGCAGCCGCTTCCTAGCGCAGATCTCCCTCTCGTGGCACAGACGGGCACTTCTGCTCCGAGTCCGGGAGCAAACCCACCCAAGCTGCAGAACCAGGACACTGAACAGACAGTATCTGACTAGATAGGGTGTGTTTTTTCTTTCTTTTTTAAACTACACGGTCTTCTCGAGACGTACACGAATGCTTTCAACAGCTTAAGGAAACAGTTACAAAATGCCCTGTACACCTCTTTGGTGAGAGTTGAGAGGTCCAAGAAACTTTGAGTTGAGAGATGCTGGAAGACAGTGGATGAAGGCACAGAAGGAGCTGGGGCTGTTCTTGCTAGCCAATAACCTCATGGGTGCATAAGAACGTCCTTGAAGTACATACACATAGGATTGCCGTGTTTCAAAAAGCTCTCAGTTACTCTGCTTTGTTGTTGTGTAGGTAAAGGTGGACATTGAATACTTTCTCCCACCTTATATAACTTGGCATGTGGTAAATAAACATGTATACGTTTTTACATGCAAAATTTTTAACAGCATAAAACTGTCTTCTCCATAGAATTTTCAATGCCAATTACTGTACATGTGCATTTAGGTCTTCAACTTCTGAGCTTAAGGTGTAAAAGTCTGTTGAAATTAAGATACAGCAAGAAGTAATTAGAATACAAGCGAATTGGGATTATTGACCATTACTGAGTATAATCTGTATTTTATTCATCTAGATAGCTCCTTCTAATATCAGAACTGGATTACAAAAGCCCAAAATATTTCATAATTTGAATTTCTAATTATAAAAGCATCTCATAATAGGGTGAAAATTGATGGGGTTTTTTTGCAGGTTCAAATGGACCACAGTTGTTCACAGTTGAACAGTGGGGTACCCCTGAAAAACTGCCAAGAGCTCATACCTGGTGAGTATCTAATTTAGATAAATTATGATCTTTAGTAGGAGTGATAAAATACTTATGAGTTTTCATTTGTTTTTCAGCTTTAATCGCTTGGATTTGCCTCCATATGACTCATTTGAAGATTTATGGGATAAACTTCTTCTAGCGATTGAAAACACTCAGGGTTTTGATGGGGTTGATTAAGACACAGACATAAATTATATTGGTCCAGTGCTGCAATTTCATTTTAAGGGTTTACAAACAGATTTGAATTTTCCAGGGACTACCATTGTATTTAGTCACATGGCTATTGAATCTTCATAGTATCACGTGTAAAATAAGTAAGTATTAAAAATTCACTAACTTTTGAAAATGTATTTTGTCATTTCCATAGTTTTGTGTACTTTGCTAGTAAATACAATATACATATTGGATCAGCCAGTGCCAAGTAAGTCAAAAACTAAAATGTTTTTAGCAGTTGCCTCTTGTACGATATTTGAGACTGTCCTGCAGTAAACTACTGAAGTAAAGCTGTGAAGAAATCTTTGCAGAGGGTTTAAATTTGAACTGCTGCTTTAAGAGGAACAACTGAAATTGTTAAACTGTTTAAAAAAATAGCCAAACAAAAAACCCAACAAACTCAACAAATTTCAGGTATTACAATATGATCATGTGTGCTGCTTCAGGCTGTTTGCAACGGATCTGCCCAAAGCACCTTATAATTCAGCACGTTAGGTAAAACATTGGAAAGCATTTGTTTGCATTATCAGCCATCAGTTTGCAGAACACTGACTTGCTGACACAGTTGTTAGACTTCTGTTTCTAACTTGCTTTTCCTAAAGCAGTGTAACAAAACCAAGATTTTTATACAAAATGGATAAGCAGCATAATTCTGAGTTTTAATGGGAAATTATATCAATTTTTTCGTTTGAATTTGTATACTGATGTTGGTTTATTGAGTGTTCATCACTTTTTTGGATAAATTTGTAGTTCAATGATGGATAATATTTTCAATTCAGCCTTTTGCAACAAATCAATCTCAAAGTGAAATTTGTATGGATATCACTCAGTATTAGTTACTGATAGTTAGAGGCCTTTATTATCCATTCTTGCAGTATTGCACTACATAACAATAAAGAACATGTTTACAGGGTTTTCTGGGCCAAATTCAGCAGTCTGTTGTGTGCAATCTCCTTTGAACTGCATGGAGGTTATGCACATGTGATCAGGTGCAGAATTTGGTTCTGTGATATGTTTACAGGTTGGTAGTTTCTACAGCTGCATTTTTATATTTTTTTCTCCACTGTTAGTCTAGAAACCAAATTTGTTAATACAGTATAACCAAAGTCATAACCAACAATGTGCAATTTATTGTAGATCAACTTGTCATATATAAATATTAGTTTGAGTTCTTTTGTAAATGTGAGTATTTTTTTGTATTAATGTTAACACTTTTTTGAGCAAGTGCTGATTAAAATGATTTGCAAAGTTGGTTCTAAAAGAAAAAAAGTGGTTTATATACCTGGCTTGCTCAAATTTTAACATTTTATTACCAATATGATCTGAGGAAATGACAGTACCTAGCTTTGGCCAGCAAATTTCTGTTTAGTCACAGTCTTTATAAATATGCAAGAAGGAAGTGTAGCACATCTCTCTGAAATATGTAAATTATGTAACAAATGTTAATGGGTCTTAAGGGATATTTAAAATCCCGCTTCGTTTTATTCTTTGACTAGGTCATTAGGACTGAGAGTATTACATGTAAATAAAGGTAACTTATACAAATTTCCCAAATCTATATGCAGTTTTGTAAAACGTGGATGATATATCAGTAAATCTGTATAGATTTGAATGTAGCAGGTTTTGTTGCATACTTTAAAGTATAAAATAAGGATCCTGAGAGCAGTAAATAAAACTTTATTCTAATAAGTTGTGATTCAGTTCTTTGAAGTGCAAATCAGTAATCTTGAAATAGCAAGAATTGAGTAATTTTAATACTCCTAGGTAGGCCACGTCAGCAGTTCCACAACAACAGGCTGCTACTTTTGCAGAGGTGTGAAGATGCAGCAGTGCTGTTTCCCAGTGTTCTGCTCCTGACGTGTGCAGCCTTGGAAAAATTCACCTTGTGTTCTTATAGAAGCTGTGGGTCGCTGTCAGCCTTCTGTGCATGGCCAGCTTAGAAACGCCCCTGAGAAATGCCACTGACAGGTGAGGCAGGGCCAGGCTCCTCCCTGCTCTGGGAACAGCCTTCCAGCAGGTGCACAGCCAGCACACTTGGGTGGGGAGTGTGAGAGGGGCCCTGAAACTGCACCAGCAGCGTGGACTGCCAGCAGTCATGCCCTTCTGTGGGCTTTAAACAAGGTTTGTTGGGAGTGGTGATAGCAGCTTGTGCTTAAGTAAAGGAGAGATGGGTGGTGCTGAGTATAACAGAATCATAGAATGGCCTGGGTTGGAAGGGGACCTTGAAGAACATGCAGTTCCAACCCCCTTGCCATGGGCAGGGACACTTCCACTTGACCAGGTTGCTCAGAGCTCTATCCAGCCTGGCCTTGAACACTTCCAGGGATGAGGCAGCCACAGCTTCTTTTGGGCAGCCAGTGCCAGTGCCTCACCATTCTCACAGTAAAGAATTTTTTTCCTGATATCTAATCTAAAGCTACTCTCCTTCAATTTGAACCCATTCCCCCTTGTTTTGTCACTACATGCCTTGCCCCATCTATCCTGTAAGTTCCCTTCAGGTACTGGAAGGCCACAATTAGGTCACCCTGAAGCCTTCTCTTTTCCAGAACAATCCCAATTCTCTCAGCCTTTCCCCACAGGGGGTGCTCCATCCCTCTGATCAACTGGGGCAGGGTGATGGGAAGGAGGCAGCCTTTGTGGAGGGTGGCACAGGCTGAAGGGGGCCTGCCTCGTGTGCCTGAGCACACTCTCAGGCTGCCAGGGAAAAGCCAGGAGGAGTAAAAGACATGGCTCATATGGCTGGAGCCACATGGCTGCAGGGAGGGCTGTGGAAGGGTGGCAGAGGTACAGACCCTTGAGTTTGTGGTTGCAGCTTTCTGGGCTGCTCCAAGCTGGAGAGCTGTAAGCAAAGCAGTTCCCTGCCATTGGTTGTGGCTTCTGCAGCTCAGTACTGATTCCAAGCATATTTTATGGAACATGGAGACTCCAGTCAAGGCTCTGTCTGGGATTTGGACTATTTTGGCTGGGCTGGGTGTGGCCATGGCCCTGCTGGGGCCTCCCTGGCCACTGGGGATGGCTGGATCCATGGCCCACTGGGACCCCATCAGGACAGAGTTGGGACATGAGCTGCTGGCACTGGGGGTTACATGTGTTAGGATGGTGTGAAACCTCTGGGAAACTTTTCCAGGGCTCAGCTTTCCTGAGAAGTTAAACCATTCCTGTTGCATGTTTAATAAGGATGGTGGTGATGTTTATTGGTGCATTAATTATTACTGTTACACAGTAAATGATGTTTCTGAATAAATAGCTATGATGCTTTCAAATAAGTGAATTTATTTAGCCTAAAAAAGGTAAGTGTATAGATTAATGTCAAAAAATACTTGCGGTGTAAACTTCTAATTCAAAGCTCTGCTTAGACTGCTGTGGGTGAGGCCTTCTTAGGTTTTCAGGCCATGTCACTAGTTTGATTTGTGTTGACTTAAGGACTTTTGGTAAGAAATCATCTTTCTCTAAAATTTCTCCTTTTCTGTGAAGGTTATCATGTATGTGAAAATGCTCTGCAGTCTGGTGTCAGCGAAATGAGACTTTAGGCATGAACAAGACACATTCAACACTCACTTGGAGGTTTGGGGCAGTGAGCGCTGTGTTTTTTTTTCTTGAAAACTCATTTCTCTCAACAGACAGGTTTTTAGGCTGGATGTTATTTGTATCAAGTCTCTCACTTCTCAAAGTGATGCAGGTGATTCTTCAGCATTCTTGCTTCATCATGAGATAGAGCTGTGGGTTGAGGAAGTTAAAAATAATTTATTTAGAAAGTTATACTGAGTCTTCACTTACGCAGCTTGGAGGACCCATGACTTAAATTCTTTTTAACTACTATTAAAAAGTTACATCTGTAGCATATTAAACAGTTTTTTTATCAGAGACTAGTTGGAATACTAATGCATCAAACCTAGGCAAAATAGATGAGTGTAAACTACTTATTTTCCTTCTTTATCCTGTTTCTCCCCCACAGGGGTCACTATTTCATACGTACACTTACTTTGTAAGCTAGCTAGTGCCTTGGCATTTGATTTGTTCTGTAAATCCATAGCACAGTTTGGTGCTATTTCACTAATTGATGACATCTTTAGAAAAATCTGTGCGTGTGTCCTTGAAATCCAGGGCTGCCTCTGGCACACTGTCAATGTGGAACGTGTCCTGGATCCACACAGATTTCCCTTTTCTTCTTGTGTACTTTTTTCTGTGCAATTTCAGCATTACTTACCAAACACATGATACTCATCAATTCCCTAGGGTGGGAGTTGCATCATTGCAATGGTAACATGCTAAAACACATATGAAGTACTTAAAACTGAGTAAGTGTACTTTAAAATATTGTCTTCATTTTACTCATTTCTTGTGTGGCCAAAAATAATGTCAATCATTAGGAGACCAGACTCTTCTGTCTGTCATTTTTCATGCTGTCTGTTTATGTGTGTTTTCCTTTCTGTTTCTCATTAATTAGTTTGTTGTGGTGTTTGGGTTCCTCACATAGGGTCTTATTATTTTCTTTGTATGAGATTCTGCTTTTTATCAGGTAGTTTGTTTAATATCCCTCCTTTTTAATCAACTATTTCTTTAAAGAATCAATGTGCAGTTCTTACCATGTGAACTGAGAGGAACTCCTTTATCTGCAGTTTGACCACCACCAAGGATCCATACCTCTGGTGTCATAGGAGCATGTTACTGAAATGTATATACATTTAAAAGGCAACCAACACCTACCATCTTCCATAGTTAAAAATGGGAATTAAACATTTAACAGCTGCCATTTTAGTCTGCAGCATCACAGAATCAGTAGGAGATGCAAGCACAAGCTTTGGTCCTCTTGTACTAAATCATTTTTCTTTGAAGTGGAGACTTAATTGCTTTTTCTCTGTGGAACATATATCATTAGCACACTAATCAGAATACAAACAACTCACAAAGGGGATAATGAGGGAGAACTTCCATGTACTGCTTGGTTTATGTCCACGTGATTCTGTAGAAAAATGTTTTGTTTTGCTGAGCTGTCCTTAATTTGAGGTTTCTTGCTTAATGAGACTTCAAACAAATTTTGCATTGTAGGTTTCAGGTTCTCATCCCAGAGAGAGGCTTGGGATTTCGGGGAGGGGGGAGGCCAAGCAGCTTAGAAAACCTGAACAGACATTAAGTAAGTGAGCCTGTTTCTTGAGGAAAGACAGATAAGGCAGCCTTCCTAAATGTGACAGAATGTTAAAACTTTCTGCTGAAATACACCACAGTCTAAAAACATACATTGCCATTTGTTTTTGTTCAGCCCTTTTGAGTTTAATTTAATGGAAAATGTTTTCATAATTGTCTCACAGGTTTTCTGATATTTTCTCCAAGCTGAAATATTTCTGATTGAGGTTTTGTTTTGAGCACTGGGAAGTATGACCTTTCGGAGGCTGTGAATACACCTCCTTCTATGCACTGCTGCTTGGGAGTATGCAAAATGCTAAAGGTTTAATCCAAATTGCCCCCAGGACTGCTTACTGACCTTTTGAATGCAAAACTGTCAAAACCTTCAACTAGACATCAGCTAGAGAAGAACACTTAAGGCAGATCAATGCAAATAGAAAACAATGTCGTTTTGACTTAATTCCTAGTTAGTGAGAAACAGTTCCTGTGCTGCAAGAGCTGCTGGAAGCAAACCCACACTACCAAGGAGTTGCTGTGACTAACATGTAGTAGTTATTTTTTCAGGGAAAACCTTTTATAATCTACTTAAGAAATTAGAAGTTTTCATTAATTACCAAATCCTGATATAGTTATCTGAGCAGGATGCTTCATTGACTTCAAAGGGATTTTTGTCTACTTAAGGAATGCAGGGTCAGGCCCTTAACTAGTGATAACTTTCTTCAGTGGGTTGTCAGATATGACAAACTATGCCACTTGAATAGAAGTTACCCTGGCCAGGCCAGGCCATGCCATCTCTTTGTCTGGAAAATCTGCTTTCTTCCTTTGCTCAAGTAAAGGAATTTGTCTATAGAAAAGATTAGAAATTACTCTCTAGCTAAACTATGGTTTCTGTGAATATATTTTATTTACTTTGAATAGCTACAACACATTATTTTCTAGTTATGATGATTATATAACAAATTCGGTTTCAGAGAGTTTGATGGAGTTATGAGGCGGCCATTCTGTGTATTGCTGCCCAGCAATTAGTTGTTCATCCTTAATTGTTTTATTCCTAATTAGTTGTTCATGCACTATTGCTTGATGTAATGTAGAGTTTTAAATAAATGCCTGCCTTTCTGTGTAGACCTACAGAAATGGGCCAAAACCCAGGGGACAGAGCTGTTCATTCATGTTGGGTCTCAGTCCAATAGTTATAGGCATCCTATGCTGAAGACTCGCAGAATAATTATTTCACAGGTTAGTAAAAAGTAATTCTCTATGCTTTATCAGAATGTTAGAAGTGCTCTTCTTAGTATAATTACAGGTTAGCTATCAAAACTTGCTTCTTCACCCAAGGCAAAAATAATATTATTGAGCTCTATTAGCTTGTAGCTAAAAATTACTATTTTGCAAAATAATTAATTTTGCTATTCTCCACACTGAGAATTTGTAGTCTGACTGTAAACCATTTTAAGATCAAATTTTCATTTATATAAATGTCTACAATTATCTCTTATCTCAAAAGATAAGAGGTGAAGTTGAAATTTTGCATGCTTGCATAAACCTGAATTAGAAAAGCAAAAACATTTTGGTCACATAAATGCTTTTTTTGTGCTGGAAAGGGTCCGTCTATTTAATTGACTCTCAAGGTGCAAACAGGCTGGATCAGGTGATCTCTCACTGGGGAAAGAAATGAATCCTGATCCTGTTGTGTGTAATTGGAGGCTGAGCAGCTCAGCCGGTTGGTGTGGGGCTGCAGCTGCAGCAGGGCCGGGCTGTGCTGTGCTGTGCTGGGGAGCTGGGCTGCAGGCGCTGACTCGGGATGTCCTGCACTGGAGGTGTTAATGGGGGCAGGGAGCTGCCCCTCCTGGGGCCAACAGGAGTTTTAACGCTCGGGAGGATTTGGAGGACTGCTGTGTGACTCTTGAAGGTTGCTCTGGTTAGGCCATGGGTAATGCTTTCTGTGCTGCAGCAGCTTGCTGAGGCTGGCTGGGATTTCCACCCTGTGACTTGCACTGGCCTGGTCCTCAACTGAGCACATCAGGCCAATTTAACTCCCTGACTTGTCATAACCCCCCCCCCCACACACACATACACACTTTTTTCCTAGTTATTCAGCATGAACGTTTTGGTATGTATTTCGTATGTGTATTATTTAAACAACACAAATTCTGTCACATGCCAGCACTGTGATCATAACTATAGAGATATCTGAACATAAACGACCGCAAAATGTTATTTAGCATTTAGCAGATGTAATCCTGGGCTGATGATTAGCAGCACAGATAACTGGATAGCAGCACACCTGAAACCAATGAGCAGCTTTACCTGCCGGTTGCTCTCCTGATACTTACGCAGGCACACCTATGTATGCCACATGCTAAATCGAACCAGGGAATTCATTCCAGAAAAAAAAAAAAAAAAGGTTGTATTTTGGTCCCCAAGTTTTTTCCATCAGGATTAGTTTTCTTGATTCCTTGCTTGGCCACACAAGCTCTTAGCAGCTGGCAGTGGCTATGCTGGGTTGGCAAGTGCTAAATTGCATCAAACTGAGGGCACCTCAGGATGTGCTTCCAGCAGAGCCTCTGATCTCCTGCTCTGCTCCCTGCCTGAGCAGGGACCGGGTAGAGACCAAAGCCAGGTTAGGAACAGTGCAGGGGAAGGAGGAATTGTGGTGGGCTACTCTGTTTCCCCACAGTCCCTTGGACTGTGCAGGGCACTGTGATCCAGTTGTGGCTTCTGCCTTCAGATCCTGTCCAGCACTGAGCAGAGAGCTCTTCCAGAACCTTTAAAATGGGGGAGATTCCCGTGGGCCCCCAAGTGACTCCCGCAGCCCAGCTGAGATAAGATCCCAGCAACTGCAGCTGATGGAGGGAGTCATTTGGGCATCAAAGGAAATCACCCCTGCAATGCCCAGCTTTTGGTTCCCCTCGGTTCACCCTCCTTGGCCTGCTCCTTGCACCGGGGTGTTGCCTTTAGCGGGTCAGCCCGAATTCTTGGTAAAGCCGTTTTGGTGCAAGTCACAGCTTCATGTGGCCCTTCAAACATCTCCGTCTCCGTCCCCAAAGCTGTGTTGTGCACAGGGGCATTTGCAGGGCCGAGCCTGTGTGCATGTGAGGGGGAGGAGGTGCTGGGAACATGCCTTGAAGGCTTCAAATCTGTTTATCTTCACACTCCTGAGAGGCGATCGCTCTCCCGTGACAGGGCAGTGCGCTGGGGGGAGCTGCGCTGGCAGCACCGAGATAAACCGATGGGGCACAGCCTGCTTTGGCCAAGTGGCCTCTCCCTGACCAGCAATTCCTTATGTCTCTGGGAGATGAAATGGGACAAGAGCAGCAGGAAGCCTCCTTCAATCCTTCTTTTTAATAGTTCCTTAGGATAAATTGTAGATAAGAGGAGAGACCACATTGTTAACATGCTGAGAATGCAAAGACAAAGGAAAGGGCTGCAATCTTTCACAGCAAAAATAAATAGGTATCTGTAGCAGGGTATATTCAGCAGTGTGTTCAAATGCTAACCAGCCTCTGACTTGCCTTCTTTTTCATTTGTTTCATTTCCAATATTTGTTTTGTCTTTGCAAATATATAGAGGAAAAGAGGAAGAAATTATTTGCCTGTTTCCTGTTGCAACAGCAGAATGAAGGTAACTTATACAGGGATGAAAGGAGACCATATTTCATGCCTGTTGCTAAACAAATAGCTGCAGAACAGTGGGTTATCATGATAAGCATGACAGACTAACAAAAAGCTGCCTCTGAGAGATTCCTTTGTAGATTCAAACACAGAAAGTGGTAACCTAGGAGATATCTTCTTTCTGTTTAGTTATTCTTGGTCTGATACTTATTGTATTGACCCAGTGCACAAATGCTTTGATTTATGGAAGATAACATCAGAGCACACTACTGCAGCATTTCCAGGATTTTGTTTGTTTCTGTATTGGGAAAGTGTTGAGAGAGGGGACTATACTGAGGCAATTAAAAAATATATATACTTTGCAAATGCATTATATAGGACAGCTCTTGTTCATTTGCAGGCCATTTCTGTGCCTCGCTGTGTTCTACATATGTATGAACCTTTTCTGAAATCATTCTGTGTGTTTCAGTGTGCAGATTCCAGCTGCTGCTGCCAGTCTGCTGTCAATTTGGTCCCACACCAGCCAAGTACTGAGGACTTCCCTCCCAGGTGTGCTGAGCACCCCGGAGCTCAGAGGAGGTAAACAGTGCTCAGCTCCTTGTTTGAGAGCCCAAGGTGGCATGGCAGAAGTGTGCAGGCTGCCTTGTCTGGGACATGTTCTTGGTGGTTTGATGATCTGAACCACTGTCCCATGCTATTGCCATACCTTCAGCTCCATGTTGCAACCTTTGGTGTTTCTACACCTAAGAGCCAGGCTAGGGAAATAAACCAGGAGAAAGCAAGCTCTACTTAAAAAACAGAAAGGATTGTCTGGTGGGTTATGTATGCAGAGAAATTCACTGCAGGCAGAGGAGCACCAGCTGTGGCATGAAGGACAGAAGAGAGCTTGGAGCTCCACTAAATCCGAACTCCACACCATAAGAATTTTACTCTGTATGTGAGGGCAAGAGTGCATCTGGGATCAGAGATGCCCCTTTGTCTCTGCCTGTGTGGTTTGTTGAAAGTACCAACAAGATCTTGTGGAGAGCATCTAGGCAACAGCAGGCTGATTGACCAAATATTACTTAGGTATTTTTCACCTCCTCCAGTAGCAGCAATGGACAGGGGAGAGCAAGGGAAACGCACTTTGCCAGATCCCTGTGAGGCTGCTCTTCCAAACTGCCTGTGGTTACCTCCAGCTGCAGGGGAGGATGTTGGGGTGTCATCTATCGCCTGCTGAAATTCATGGCAGGGTTCCTCTTCATTCTGGTGTGACAAGCATTCAGGGGTGGCGGTAAACATCAGGAGGCTGCCTCTGGGCCACTGGGAACAACCTGGCAAAGGTGCACCCACTGATTTGGGCCAGGGAAGCGCTATTGTGGAAGGTGACTGGAAGGGAAAAACATGCTAGTATAGCAAATAATTGTCCTCATTTCACTTTGGTGTTGTTGGTTCATGTGTTAAAACCCCTTTGTCAAGTCGTGCTTTTCCTGTACAGGAAGGCTCCCTGGAGAGAAAGTTCATTAGCATCCCAAGGGCTCAGCCCAAAGGGTGTTTGCCCATCTGCTCAAGGAAGGAGTGAATCGAATCTCCTTTGAGAAGGCAATGGAGATGGTAACTGTACATGGGTTCAAAATGAAGCAAGAATCTACTAAGTAACCAAATGTGTCAAAAGTAAACATTTGTATGAGAGTAATAGAGTTAGTGTAACACACTAAAAATCTGTGAATACAGTTGTAATTAGGTCAGGAGTTTGGCATGAGAAACAAGGAAGTGTTTAAACATGCTTACACAGTGACACCAGATCGAAAACACAGACCAAGAACTGTAAGGACAAAAGTGGTTTCCCTGAAAAGAAGAGTTAATGACATCCTGCCAGGAGTGCAGCGTAGTGGCAGCCCCTTAACTGAGCTTTGGGGACTTGACTGAAGGCAGAGCTGGCCAGTGCAAATTGCTGTAATTCCCCTGCAGTTAATAGGTTTCTGGCAATTACCACTGCTCCACCCTGCCCTGGACTGCAGTTCCAACATTGCTGCAGCCATGCTCCTGCCTGTGCTGCTGGTACCCAGGGGTGTCTGTAGCTCCAGCTTTCTCCATACCAGAAGTGACATCCACCAGCAGAGCTGGAGGATGAGCTGGGACCTGCCACTGATATCAGGGAAGGGTTGAGCATGTGGGGGACCAGGATGATGATTATATGTCAGTTTGAAAATGGATTCGGGCTCCAGGACCCTACCACCACTTGTATGGGCTACAGCTATTTGAGGATAGTGTTGTGATTGCACATATGCCAAGGGGGACACTCTAAAATGCTGTAAATAGCTGTTTCCAGCCCAGGGATGCTCCTTCCTGTCCTTTTCTGTTTCATGACATTATGGTGTTAGAGCAGAGCCACGTGAAGCCAAAACAGGAGAATGGATCATGTGGGCAAAGCCACTTTCCCATTTCTGAGCTTGTTAGATCAGGTGGGATGCAGCAGCATGTGGGAACCCAGCTCAGGCTGTTTGTGGCCAAACACCATCCAGGCTGCTGTGACAGCTTTTCCCAGACCGCAGGATGAAAGAGCTAGCATGATGCTATTCATTTTCTCAGATAGGGGTGAAATGCTCAGTGCAAAACTGACTACAGACCAAACAGAACTGTTTCTGGTTTAAGCTGAAGGAGGTATAAATGTTCTAACACCAGAAAAAATTTATTCTAATGTGGAAAGAAACTGCATTCTCTGCCGTGGGTTTGTGGCTGCAGTGATCTCATAAATACAGAGTTCACCTTGGGAAGCTCCAGTTACAGTGAATTTTCAGCTTCTTTCCTTTTCCTGAGGCTGCTACCTTCCATCCCAGGGAAGACTCCTGCCCACCAGTTCACTTTCTAGAGATGTTGGTAACACTTTAAAGTGTATAAACACCATGGTCATGAGATTTTGTTAAAGTTTGGAAAATCCCTCTCTTTGGTTCATAATGGTACCAAAATTCTGGATTTTGTAGCCCCAGCTCAGTTTAACAGTCCTGGATAGATTGCCAGCTCCCCTTATATACAGAAGAGCAGTGGAGCAGAATCCTGAGTCAGATCTGTTCATGTCAATCTGATTTTTAAAATCTTTCTTTTCAGGAAACATGTAAAGTGGTCTGGCCAGGGCTGAGTCTGAAATGCAGCATAAGGTAAATCAGGTTCTTTACAGACAGCAACCTGGACACTGTGCTGTTGTTCCAGCTGCTGACTTGGGTTTTAAGACATTGAAGAGCTGACTGCTCAAGTATTACAAGTTATTGTTGCCTTGAAAGTTGTGTGCAGCTTGTTTGCAGAACCAGAAATCTAAGAGAAAGCATAGAAAAGGGTTTAAATGGATCTGAAAGGAACCACAAAAACTGGGCAAGTCTGCATAGCAAAAAATACAGATTGAATCAAGCAAAAAAAGTTTGTGTTGGTGACAGAAGAGAAATTGCTGCCCTGCAGCAAAGTAGGCATAGCTTTGTTTATGTTGGCTGGCAAGATCTTGTACTCCTGGACTGCCTTTCTGTCTTTCTCAAGATAATGCTTCCGAAATGGTTGGCCAAGTAGATAATTGTGTTCATTGGCTGCATATTTACTAACATGGTGTATTTGATAAAGTTACAACTGGCAGTGCCTTTAAACTGTGGTTAAATGAATTTATCAGCTCAGTATGAATTTAGATATGTTATCACAAGTCTGCATTATCTCTAACCCAATTAATTACTGGGAAATGTGTTAAAGTAATGAATCCTGACAAATTAAAGAGGGAGAGTTTATGTTTATCTAATTACTGAACTGCTTAGTTCTAGCAGGGATTTTATAACTTATTTTAAACAGAAATGTGAAAACGAAAATATTGGTGTTTGTAGCTGTCCAAACCCAGGCACAAGGAGCACTCCAGCAGGAAGCACTGCCTCTGTTAAGCTGTTTAAGACAAATATTGCATTTGATCTCATGAGTCAAAACTTCCTGCTGGCATAGTGTAGTCCAGGGCGATGGTAAAGCAGTTTCCCCATCACAGCAGAATGCAGCAGTGAGCACAGCTGACACAGCTAAGGCAAACCATCCTACAGGTAGGACAGGACTATAATTTTCTCTCTCTGGGCATTTTTTCCCCCCTGGTCTACTCAGACCAACTCCTCCTTCCAAAAGGGCTAGTGAATTGGACAAGGAGGCTCCCCCTGGGACAGGTGGGGTAGTGTCCAGTGCTGGGCAGTACAGCTCAGCCACCTGCTCATGACTGCAGGAAGCAGTGCCAAGGTCTGCAGGGAAATGACATTACATCTGCCCAGGGACAGTTCCAGCCACTCCACCGACTGACCAAAGCACAAGGCATAGAAATGTTACTGGGTACTGCGTTCCCTGTGGTGTTGGCCTTCTAGGTGTGCTGAGCTCATGTAGGAAACCTCAAATTCGGATCACACTGATGAACCAGAGCTCAGCAGGAGAGAGCATAGCGCCAGCAAGAGCTGCACATGAAAGTTGTGAATTTGCCACAAGAAATAATGAAAATTTAGTTACTAATGCTCAAAAATAATGTAAACAAAACTGCTTGGAAGTGATAATTTTTTATTCACAGTGCAACTTTTCTGATAAGATAAATTAAACCACTGAGGAAAATTAAAAACCACTGGGTCAAGTGGATCCTGTTGCTGTATTTGGTCCTGTTTGGACACCAAAGCAGCACGTGTGAAGTTCTGCTCTGCAAAGTGACTGTGAAACTGTCTCGATGCCTTTTGGGTAAGTGATTTGCATAAAAAGCAAATATTTCCCAATTACCCTTCCTGAAAACTCCAGCTAAGATGAGAGCAGGATGAATTCTTCTGCTCATGTATTTTTTGATAAGTGAGGAATGTGATGTAGGTTATACTATGGCTTACATCAGATTTTCGTAGTTCTGATTTTCTCCTAAAGACTTGCAGAGGAGTCACTGACTAAGGCTGTAGCCAGCCCCGGTGATGATGCAGCACAAGGGACTGGTTTGGCTGCCAGCTCCCGACTCTGTGAGCTTTGCAGTGCTGACAGGAACAAAAAGCAGTAAAAACTTGCCTGTCACTGAAGTCAGCAGCTCTCACAATGAATGCAAACATAGGGCAAATCTGCTGAGTAAGAAGATGCCTTCCTACGCGGTAACTTTAGAAATCTGAACAGACAAAAAAAGAGATTAGGAATCGCTGGCTGTAAGCATGGAATAAAATCAGGGGTGGAACTGAAAGCTTAAATGACAGCAGCAGCATTTGATGGTATTTCCCATACACGTTATCCAGAAGCGTGATTCTCAAGCCTTGTTGGACTTTAGGTTGCATTTTGGCAAGCTAGTTTGAGGCAGATGTAAACGTAGTGCACCATTTTTTGAGGAGGCAAGTAAAGGGCAGCTCATCCTCGACAGCAGAGCGCTGTCCCACGTGCCTATCTGGAATTGGTTTTATTGGTGCTGTAGGATGGGCTCAGTGAGAAGCACTAACAAAATCGGCCTTTCATTTCTGATCAATGCCCCTCCGCAAGTCAAACATTTGTCTTTATGTGTGAGAAAGCCAGTTTCATCTGGGTGTGAGGCTGCTCTGGCACACCTGGACATTGCTGCACCTGCCCCGGGCACTGCAGAGTCCCCTGCACGGGCCCGTGCTCAGCACCTCGCCTACTTCGGTGCTCTGGGTGGGCAGCTCTGGTTCGGCACAGCCCTTCGCTAATGCCGCGTCCGGTCCAGCGCACGTGTTGCCGACGCTGGCCGTGCCGGTGAGCCGTGCGCTGTCCCGGGGGGAGGCATGGCCGGCAGCTCCTGCCGCGGCCGGACGGCTCAGAGCCCGCCCGGCTCGGGGGTCGGCGGGAGCTGCCGTCGGGTCCCGGTGCTGTCCGGGAGGAGCCGCGTCCGCGGGGCCGCGCTCGGCCCCGATGGCGCCGGAGCCCGCGGC
>VZRZ01006012.1:2995187-3045148 GCA_013398175.1 Climacteris rufus | reverse complement strand
AACGATTCCTTGTAAAATCAGCCTTTTTACGACGCGCCCCGCTCCGGCTGCTTTGGCAGGCTTGTAAAATTAGCGAGCGGGCCGAGCGGAGCGGTCGCACCTGTGTGGCCGCCCCGGCGCTGCGCTCCCCGCCGGTCCCCGGGGTCACCGCGCCCCCCGCCCGCGCCGCGGCCGTGCCGGGAGGGTGTGCACGGCGCAGGTTCTCTGCCTCCTCCTCGGCGTTTTACAGCCTGAGGTCTTCGCGCCGCTTGGAGTCGGTACCAAGTTTCCCCAGAGTTGTCCGAGTTGGGAGCTCGGAGCGCTCGGAGCGTGTGATACCGATAGCTTTACCTCGTGGTGTTGTGGGTTCAGCGGGATGCCGCGCAGCTCACAGTGCGCTTGGTATCTTGCACGTCTCTGCTTACATGTCTGTCCTTACAGGCAAAATATTTTCTTTTCTCTTAGGAGTGTGGTGCTTTAGCGAATTGTTTTTTGTGAAAGAGCCTCAGGACGTTACTGTCTCAAGGAAGGATCCGGTGGTTTTGGACTGTCAAGCCCGTGGTGAAGCTCCTATAACTATTACATGGCTGAAAAATGGAGGCAAAATATCTGAAAATGAACGGATCTACACTTTATCCAATGGCTCGTTGTATATCAGTGAGGTGGAAGGAAAGAAGGGAGAGCTGTCTGATGAAGGATTTTACCAGTGCTTAGCTCTGAACAAATATGGGGCCATTCTCAGTCAAAAAAGCCACCTCACACTAGCAAGTAAGTCCCAGCTCCTCTTTATTAACCGGCTTGTGAGTTTGTGACAGCAATTCCCTGAACAGCACACAACAACCTATCATTTTGATTGTGCACCTGAAAAGTTAACATACAAAAGTATGGAGCAATTCTATAGAACCTTTGTTTCTTTCAAAATGTTTAAAGATTAAGGGAAAAACTGATGGTGGTCCCTTTTTGAGTTCCTGCTGTGGCAGGAGTGGTGCACCTGTGGAAGCACCTGTGAGACCTCTGGGGCAGTGGTGCCTCGTGTGGGTGGCTCGTGTGCCACCGGTCTCTGGAGCAGGTGGTGATGCAGGGTCCTGCTGGCTACAGAAGTCCTAGGTCTTGTTTCCCAAGTGCTGTTCTGGCAGCTTTACAAGGGTTATCTACAAATCCAATTTAAAAAAAAATAAAATTCCTTGTTCAGTAGCTTGATGTTGTGTTGTGCCATCTTGGGTCAGGGCAAAATGATTAATACAGATGTTTATCTTTGGGAGAGGAAAGAGGGGAAAGGTTTTCCAGGCAACTGTAAGGCCTTACTTTTCTGACACGTGTTCAGCCAAGCAGATGTGGGTGCTGTCCCTTTTGGGACTCCTCTGGAACTTCCCATAAGGGCCTGTTGTGTGGTTCCACTAGGAAGTGAGAGTTGAGTTTCTAGGGTGACTCCCTACTGCTGAATGAATGGTGAAGGAAATTGTTGTGTCTAAGTGCCTTTATGACTTTAACAGACTGACCCCGGGTGTTTGTTGCCCTCCATTTTCCTATCGTTAAACACTGAGCAAGAGATGTGTGTGAGGAACTGAATGCTGTGCCTTTTACCATGGCAGTGCAGAGCTTTGCCACTAGACTGCTTCTACAACACAATCTTCTCTTGCTTCCCAAAACTACATGGGAATGTACTTTTCAAAGAAAAGTAAATTTTGGCAAAGTAAAGAAAACTTTCATTTCAAAGAAAGTATAACACAGAGAGTACACAGTTTATGTAGTCTTCTCATGTTCCCTCTATAATAGGACTTAACTGATGAACTTAATCTAATAGGAAAAGACTTTCTTTGACCTTTTTGACCCTGTTCTTAGTAGCAAGTTGGATAAAACTGGTGCTGGTACCTCTGTGGAAACTTGACATTAGTTCTAAGTTGCAGCTTTTACTAAATTCAGTCTGAAACTACTTAATACAATTGGTGCTTTGGCTTACATTTAAAAATGTGTGAATATTAATATTTGTTAGGTTTTTTTCTGTGTGGTTCTGAGCTTCTGGCCTGATTATAAAAACTATCTGTAAGATCCCCCAGGAAGGTGTGAAAAGCCTTGTTTAGTGAGCGAGAGCATTGGGTGGGTCAAAACCATCCTAGAAGCAGGTGGCTCCAAGTAAGTGATGAGTTTTCACATGCTGTAACAATGTGCAACTCTGAACTCTCGATTTCAAAAACCTGCCTACTTATTTGTTTTTGTCTTGCTCACATACAGGATTAATAGACCAAGCAATTCTTGGGTGTTTTTGGTAAAATAATGAAAAATGTGGTTTTATTGCTTTTGACTTTTAAATTCACCTCACTAAGTTTCAGAGTGTCAGCATGATTAAAAAACAGACTGAAGAAAACTCTTTTTAAGAGGATAGGATTTTTTTGTTGTTGTTATTAACCAATATAAAGAAGCTAAGCAGTGGCTGATGGATTCTGTGTGTAGGACTGGAAAATTCAGGGCCACTTTAAATTGAAGACATTGCATGATGAGCTCTATGTTCAGTATCAGAGAACTTCTGGAATAGTACAGAGCACTATAGTAGAATAGCACAATAATGTGGTAGTAGTATCTGTCAGATACTAAAATCTGAAACATATAAAATCTTTTAAATTTTATTCAGTCAAGACTGAACTTCTCTAAGTGTTTGTTGCTCGCATGCACATTATTTCAGCAGGAAGATTGTTTCATTTTGTTTTCTTGATTTTTCACCAAGAAAGACTTGAGAACCAGTAGATTGCATGCTGTGGAGTAAGACTCTTGTTTTGCAGCCCTTTTTTTTTTCCTTGCCCCCCCCTTCTCTGTAAGACTGTGACAAAAGGTTTCTTTTCCTTCTTTGAATACTTGAAAGGCTTTCTATGGCTGTTGGAGAAAACTGGAAGAGATAGCGGATCCATAATGATCACAGTAGGTGTTGTTGACTTAGTGATTAAGTGGTTAACTAGTGGCCAAACATAAAGTTATCCTATGTAGCAGTCTCTTCTCTTTAGTCATGCACCAATCTGACCGGTTTCAGAATGTCATCTTTACTGTAAAGCTGTGAAATTAGGCAGTAATTTGTATTGTTATAATTTGGTGCCCATAAAACGTGCAAAATTCGTTTTCTCTCTCATTTTCACAGTGTTTCTGCCTGCTGTCATGAACTGATTGAACTTTGCAGACATTTTAAGTGAAATAAATGGAAGTCTTGCAGGGGATTTTGTAGCCTTACAATTTTTCTTTTTAGAAGCAGTTGTCTGTTGCTGCAAAGGCAAATTACCTTGTGGTCAGGGTACAGAAGGAACTATACATATTAAACAGGTGGAGAATAGGCATTAAATGGGCATTCTTTCTTTAGAGGAAAAAAGCAAATGCTCTCTTCAGTTACTGGTAGCAGCAGGGTGCGAGGATGTTCTTTTACTTTGCCTGGTCAGAGGTTTTGCCAATAAGCTTATCTTTTGCTTCAGAATTGTAATGTTTAGTGTTGCATTTGGAAATCAAAAACTTTAATCTGTCCAAGAGTTTAAGATCTGAACACACAAGGAGATCAGGTCTTGGTTTCTAAAGTTAGAAACTGGAAGCTGAAGGTTGCACTCTTGGCAAGAATTCCATTATTCATGTGCAAATTAAGAATTCACAGGGTTAAAAGGTTAGAAACTGGCCAGGATGAGGTTTACCCTTGTGATAAAGAGCAGATGACCCTCATTCATTGGCCAAAGCTTTCATGTAGCTCCTCTGCAAAGTTAGTGATTGCCATGAATTGTTCTTGAGGAATGCAGAAATTCAAATGTGAGCAGGCCTTTCCTTAAGTGTCACTATGGAGCCTTATCTCCCGAGCACATCAGAGTAGGTCTGCAGGGACAGGGTTCCTCCCCAGAGGCCCCAAGGCTTTGCTTTCCTGTTGTTCATCCATGCACAAAAGAATTTGACTAATTTAGGGCTTTTTTTTCTGTGTGAGATCCCCCTGCTTTTTTAAAGGAAACTCTGGTGCTGAGGTAGTGCTTAGGTAAAACTAAATATTAGTGTCAGTACATGCTTGTAGTTACTTCCAAAGCTGGCTGATTGATGTGGGGGCAGAGGAGGAGGTCCTGTGTGCTTCTTTGTGAGGCAACACGTGGGGGGAAAATGGTAACACTTATGAGTATGACTTACTCAAAATTCAACTTGTGCCAGTGCTACTGAGAGAGTTCTCTTTAATGGAATATAAAAGGAAGGTAGACTGTGAATAAAGTCCTTTTGGTATGACTTTGAATCATCCAAAATTAAATAAGCTGACATTTTTGTTTTCACTGCATTTTTAAATCATGATGATTTTACCACAGTAACTTTGTTTCTGTCTAAAAATAAAGCTAGACTTCCAACAAGATATTATTAAGGATAAATGGAGAAGGTGGATCATGTTCTGAAGCTGGTAACATGGCCTTTGGGCAGTGATTGGGCAGGTTGCTCCTTGTTTATTTCCTTTTCACAAAAAGTGGAAATGGAAGTCTTAAGATGGTTGGATGGGATATAAACAGCATTCCTAGATAACCTTTTCATCCTCTTTTAACTTGGCTGAATTGAATTTAATGTTTGTGAATTACAAGAAGTGTAAGCTCAATTCTTCTTGTACAGGTTTCTACATTTCACAAGAGGGAAAGGTTATGCAGCAGAAGGTTTCTGGGAGCAGGCTCCTGGAGGGAAATGGTGTGTGCCCACTGCACTGTGGTTTGTGAAGTGCTGGGCCCTTTACACTTAACAGGTTATACTTTGTGGACAGTTCATAATTTTGCTTACCTGCCGTGGCAGTGATGTGACTTCTGGTCCCACTGTGCTGCCAATAATTGGCCATATTTAAGTTTTCATAGCCTAATAACATCTTTCGCTCTACTTTTAAATATTTGCACTAAAGAGTGCATCCAGCTGAGCCTCTCTGTACTGTGACAATCATGTTTTCTTAGCAGTTCCAGCTGTTTGTTCCCACGTTTTCATTGTGCTGTTCCTTGTGTGGGCACAGCTGTATGTGTAGCTAGTTGACCAGGGAGGTGATCTGGGTTAAAATAATAGAATTAAAACAAAAGATGGTGTTTAACGCAGATGAGTTCCCTGATATGGTTTGTCTTGGAGCAGTGACTGCACTGGTGTAACTGAGGACTGATGTGGAGGTGTGAAGACTTTGAGGGGACAGGGGAATGCTAATGAAACTTAAACTCATCGAACTACAGCCTTTGTGAAACGGTGTAGGCAAAAAAAATTCCCTTCTGCTACTAATTTTTTTAAATAATAATTTTAGCATCTTGCCTTAAAATGGTAGGATTAATAGCTATGCTCTAACAATATAGTTTTCATTTTGTAAGGAATCTGTCATTTCAAATGCATATCGAACTCAAAGATATGTTTAATTATTTTAAATAGTGAGAGACAGGTACAAATTCTGAGAAGGAAGGGTGATGTTAGGGGGCTGAAGTGGTTTTTGACTGAGGTGGAAGTGAAATGGCAAATGGCAGCTGTAGACAATGGTCTTGTATTGAAAGAGATAGCAAAGACTTAATGCTGTAGAACTGCTGTGGCTACAGACAGCTCAAGGAAGCTGGTGGTCTAGGTTTTGACAAGTGCTGTGCTACTGCTGTGGCTTTGATTAGTTGGCTTGGATATCCTGAGAGGAAGATTTGTTTCTAAGCTGAGAGTGCACATGGCTGATCCTTTGTGCATTTAAATTGCAGTATTTAAGGCAGGAGGATGAGGTCCCTATGTCTTAGTCAGCAATGTCCATTGATAACAATGAAGAACAGTAAGATTTTTGTTCTTTAACAATCTTTAACAGGATATCTTCTGAGATATCCTGAAGAAATAAGAAAACTGGGAAATATTTTTCTTCCTAACTCCTTTTATGGTAGGATTTTCCTCTTCAAGTCCCCAGGCATCTTTTGACCTGAAGTCCTACAGCACCTTGGGAAAAGACATTTATCAGCATCCTTTGAAGATGTAACCACTGGTTACTTATTTTTTTTTGGTACCAGGGCATTCCCTACTCTTTCAGCAGTGACTGGTATACACTTGAAAGAGCTCTTCCACAGGATTAAAAAAATTATATACAGGAAAGTATAAAACTTTTCCTAGTGCACACGAACAGTGTTTGTTCATGTTACTTGAAGAGTGACCTTTTTATTGGTTTCCTCAACACCTCAGTTTCAAATTTGTGTCAACTGTAATGCCAGACTGTGGCCTTCCATGGCCTTGCTTTTCTTCCCATCTAGTAAGACCAAAGCTGTTAGGGTTTATTTACTAGTTTTTATCACCGTAACTTTATAATGTATAAAGTCTTTACCAGCTTTTTTTTTTAACAGAATGCTCAATCTTTTTGGTAGTGTACTCTGTAGCCAATACAACCTTCACTGCATGAGAAATACTGAAGGAAAACATGGTACTGTGCTAGATGTTGTTCAGAGCTGTGACCAAAAGCACTCACTTCTGACCTGGTGAAAGTTCTGTGATATGTGCACTAACCTATGCAGATTTCTTTTCTGCTTGCAAAGCAGTGTATGGCAGCAGAAGATGCTGTTCTGTTCCTGCAGTGTGGTGCTCCCCCCCACTGCTCCCTTTCTTCCCCCTCCCTTTTTCTCTGCATTTCTTGGTGTAGAAATTGTTGAAAGGGCTTTCAGTAAGGCCCCCTTTTGTCAGCCAGCTCTGATTATCCTAAAGAAAAGGATCTCACTCTGAGCAGTTGTTTGCCTGGAGACTTGTTGTCACGTCTTCACAATTTAACAGCTGTGGCTATTGATGGTGTGCAGAACAATTTAAGACAATGACAAAAGAGAATCTTGGAGGAAGAATTTAAAAGTTACTAAGCGTTTTCCTACAGAAATATGGTCATGCCCATTATTGGACAAATTTGTGCTTAGTTTTTGTTTGTTTTTTGCAGGATTTTGTATTTTTTCCCACATTTTATCTCCAAAATTGTGGACATAATCTTTATTTAGTTTTGCATTGTTTTGTTAGGTTTTTTTTGTTTTTGTTTCATCAATAGGCCCAGCTGTTAAATTGGGATTGATTACTTCCAGTCTTTATAACTGGTAATCGCCACCTAAGTGAAAAAGTAATCAACAATGTCAAGACTCCACATTTTGTTGAGTAAGTGTGGGTTGTATGGTCAACATTAGTTACTAGGGTCAACCTCTAGGTAGCTTTTAAGCAGCAGCATTTTAAGCAGTGTCTACATTTTAAAGTTGATTGTCTCAGCAATTGAGTTAGAGGTGAAAAAAAAATTGCACCAGATCATTTGTACTGGGAGTTAGAAATCCATCTGGCAGCCTTCCAAAACCTACATCTGTAGTGAAAACAGTTTTTGGTTGTATGGATTAAATTGCTACTTTTTAAAGATATAAACAGCAGACTTAGGAAGGAGATAGTTGTGAAACCACCTGAGTGTGGACAGTTTGCCTGTGACTTACAGTATGGAATTATTGTAACCTCTGTTTTTTTCTATGCAAAAACTTTGGAGGGAGATGGCCTTCCTAATTTATTAGAGGAAAGTATAAATAAGCATTACTAGACAGACTTTCTGCTGCTTTTACTTTGCTTCATAACTCTTAAAGCCTTTCTGTGCCATTATTACACAAAACAGCTTTTAAAACTCCTACTGTGTTCAGGGTCTTTTCTGACTTTAACTGATGAGAAAACTGTACATTTTTCAGTAGTTTAGCTTGAGGAAGTTATGTTTGCTTCTAGCCTGAACATTGTAGCAATAGTGATAGTATGCAGTGAGTACCTGCTTATTTACTGGATGTCAAGAGCAGTAGAAGGCAATGTGAGAAATGAAATACTGCAAATGAACTTGTTACAAATGAATAGGAAGGCAGTTTTATATCCAAACCTTTTATCAGAACGTAATCATTTGAGGCGAAAGTTGCAATGTACCAAGACACCACTGTTCCTGGCAGGGTTACTGGGGAGGAAGAAAGCAAAGAGTGCAGTTATTTAACCCTCTGTAATTGTGGGTCTTGCATTTATACCTGTATTAACTGATTTCCTCTTCTGATTAAAGTAGTGAGAATACACCCTTATTCCCATAAATTATTTGAAAATGAACCTATGGCATTGTTTCTTCATGTAGGCAAAGCTTTGAGGAGAGGAATGACTCCTGGAATACAAAACAGACAATAATGATCAACTCTTTTCCTCTCCAGGCCTGACAGTTACATTTTGACTTGTATTTTACCAATTTTTTCAATGGTAGAAGACTGCTGAGGAAATGACATCTCCAGCCTTGGGCAAGAACTGTGTTTGAAAGCAATGTCTGCCACAAGAGTCCTGGTACAATTTTTCTGGACAGGAAGGAGTAAGATGGTTGTTGTTTCAGAATGGTGACAGAAATGTATTGTGAAAAGCATGAATCTAACTGCAGAGAGGGCCTTTGATACATCTTCCCAATACAGAATCGCAGGAAGAAAACTTCCTGTGTACTGACTGACATCAGGGGACTGGTGGTAGGATGGGTTTTATCTCAGAACACTGCAATTTACTACATCTGTATTCAGAGGTGGGACATCTTTGCCAAGCCCATGTTTTAAGCAGATGGTGGAATGGGTAACAGCTTCCATTCTGTCCAAGTTTTTCAGAATTGCAGCTTTAGATGGGACAGAGTGTTTTAGACAGGAGAAAAGAGTCTGTAGCTGCAGGCTGCTCTGAGTGGTCTATTGATAGCACAGCAGCAAAACTTACCTCAGAACATGTTAAAATTACGATTTTGAATTTAATAATAGCAATTAATTAACTGTGTTTTAGAAGTATGTGTAATAGAAATTTGTTATTTAGCTCTGAGATGCAATAGTTCAATTTTGAAGTGATTTACTTATGCGAGAGAGAGTCTTGAAAGAAATAATTACCTGATTGACCAGGCATAAGAGGTACATAAAAGTTAATACAAGCATTAAACATGTCATTGGTGTTCCTTTAATACATAGCTCTGGGGGAAATTAAACTAAGTCTTTACAGCTTGTAGTGTGCATTTTGAATATAGTGATGAATAAATGTTGAAAACTGGAGAGGATCCTGTGAACAGAAGCAAGTCTATATTTTTGAATTCGATTTTTAGTGTCTGCAGATAATAATCCTGATCACATTGATTGATTACATTGTTTGTTCTCATTTCAGTAGATCAGGATTTCTTCTGTAAAACCTTCATGTTTTTTGGGGTTCTTGGCTCTAACTCGAGCCATTTCAGATTAAAGACCAAACAAGACAAAATAAGTTTAGAGAAACAGCTTACATCTCAGCCTTTGCAGCCCGAGTTTCTCATGTGAAATGTTGATGTTCCATCTTCTCTTCTCCCTCAAAAATCATAGCAGTTATCTATCAGCATATTTTACAAAGTGGGTTTGTCGGCTCTTTTAAGCTGTTTTGAGAGACACCCACTTTCTGTACACCTTAAAATGGAGAGGAAAACACATCAAATAGAAAAGCTTTTCATGTATTTGCTGATCCTTTGTGTCCTCTCCCATGTTGCCACTCTTTCCTCTTTCTCACATCAGGTGCAGGCTGGTTTTGCTGCATTTAGTTTTTGTTTTTTCCTTTTCTCTTATAAATTGTCACCTATATGCTATGTCACTGCTTTGTATCTGCAAAACTGTTTCTGGTGACCCCTCCTTTCTTATTTGTGTCTGATGACTGGAAGAAGGTGCTGTTTTCCAGTGGAGCTTATTTTCACAGCTGTGGCAGAGAAGGGAAGTGTCATAAGATACTTTGAGGTCAATTTTGACCCCAAATTTAGATGAGGTAAAAATGATTCTAGAGAAGTATAGTATCTTGTCTCAGGTGGGCTATCACTTAAAATCAGAAGATAATCATGATTTTAAAAAAAGCTGGTTTGATTGCCATTAAAATAATGTACAATAAAACCAGCTCAGCGTCACTCAGTATTGTTTTTTTGTTTTACAACTTGTTACAACTGGAAGTTTTCAAATATATTTTCAAAGAAACTTGAAAGTCTTTGAACATGCAGAAGAATTTTAAATGCTTACTCCTGCTTGTACAATATTCAGCATATTAATAAATTGCTTAGATGACTTATCAGCAAATTAACTAGCGTAAATTATTAAATTACCATTTCACTGTCCACATCAAGATCTGTAGTAAACCTCTAATAACTGTAACCTGTGCCTCAGGCAGAGCTGTGCATTATGTATGTTCTTTGTAACGTGAATTCATTGACTTTATGAAGCCATTGACAGACATTTATCATTTTGTTCATTAAACTTGTCTGTGACATCCGGCAAATTGATGTTAACTGGAAATATTCTCTGGGAGTTCTGGCACGACTCTGTCATTTTGCCTGAGGAGAAACTTTGTACATAGCGTGTCCCAAATTACAAGGTGAAGCTTCCTTCCCCCACCTCCTCTCCAAAAGCAGAAGTGAGCATATGAGCAGCTCTTTTTTCTCCTCTTCCTTTTAATGCTTATTTATGCAAACAGCCCTGTAGCTCACAGTTTGCAGGCAGATTTATCATTGATCTTCAATAGAGGTTGAAAGTGGATACTGCTTTTATTAGTTCAGCCAGTCCGTGCCAGGAAGGCAGCTCAATTTTATCCCACAGTGTACAAGAAATTAACTGTGGAATTCTTGTAGCATTGATGGGAGTTTTGTGATGTTCCCAGCACGTGGCAGTTAGTACTTGTTTTGAATGGTCACAGTCTTTACCCTGTGTTGCCTATTGCTCGTTCTCACAGTGTTTGGTAGGTGACCAAATGCATTGCTGAAAGCCTTTGTAATAGACATTGTAGAGCGGTGTTTTGTTTGGTCTTTTGAAATTGCTGTTTTTGCAGTGATGAATGATATTTAATTTTTTCTGCTCTTGAGGACCCAGTGTGGAAAAAAAAAATTGCACCTTTAACACCTGCCAGTGTTTGATTCCTGTGGGATAGCCGTCTCTAGTAATGGTGGAGGTTGTTAATGGGATATCTGCCTGCCTTCTAGTGTTCCTGTTGTGCTACCTGAATCCAGCTGTATCAGGGATCTTTCAAAGAGAAATGAATGGACTAACAAATTATGCCGTAAGTGACTAAAATATTTATTAATGGGTCTAAGATAATGTTTAGATTGTAAAACCACAAAAAATTGGAATATCCACAAAATCCATTATATAAAATTTTTGTCTTTTGAGAGAAAGAGTAGGGCAGTTGGCTTTTGAAAATACATTGTGTCTCACTACATAATAGTTCACTGGATTAAATGAATTTATTGATTACTGCTTCTTTACTGACACACATTTATGAGCAGTTTCTTTGGCACCATGGCCACGTGTCAAAGGTCATAACTTTCCTTCACTGTGGAAGAATAAAAGCTTTCAGATGGTGAATCCCTGAAACCTAAACAGGGCTTTATCCTTCCTCCCCCCCTCAATAGAATTACTATTTTTGCATGGATTTATTTAAGATGAATACACAATAAAAATAAAAACTATGCATACTAAAGGAACCCCTATATTACCTGTTATAAAATAGCTGTAGGAAACTCTCTATATAAAAAGCAACATATCTGCTAATAGGAATCATTATAGAGTACATGGTAGTCTATTAGGCTCCTTTATGGTCAGAGATTTTATTGAAAATGGTCAGTTTTAAGAACAGAATAAATATTTTTCATGAAGAATTTTATTACACTTAATTTTAGAAACAGTACTTCTTTCCTTTTAGAGCTCTGTATACTTTGTGCACCAGAGGAAATACTGGAAGTAGATCTTGATGAGAGAATGAAGCACATTCAAAATTTGAGCTTTGTGTTTAGATGAATGTTTATAATGTTGACATTTTTGTTTGATGACCTTAATTAGCAGTAAGTAGCCTGTGGGTTTTTTGGTGTGTACCAGATATGAAAATCCACTCATGATGTAAACATGAAGCTATTAAAAAAAAAGAAACTGCAGTGAAACATAAAGGAGTTTAATCAGCCCACTAGTTTGCTAGAACTGGCTTGGGGAAAGTAGACATGCGTAGTGGGGCTTTGGGACTAGCTGGAAGGAGTTTGTCTTCTCTTTTTAGCAGCTACTAACTGCTAGATTAGCTCTGATCATCTAAAGAAATAGCAGTGCAAAGGTAATCTCACTGAGGTGTTACTTGGATTTAAAATAATCAAAATATTTGTGCTAGGTAAGGTGAAATAGGTTAAAATTGTTAGTGTGGCCTGGCTGTAGTGTCCTCTTAGCAGGGATGTTTCTGAAGGAATAGCAGAGCCTGGGGTTCTGTCAATGGTAAAAACATCCCATGATTTTCTGAGAAGACATAAAAGTCCTCCCATCACCTGCCCCAAGAAAGAATGGGCTGCCACACTTTATTTTTGCATAGTAGAGATGAAGCCTATTGATGCTTTTAATCACGATTCTTGGAGGAAAAAAAATCAATGGTAGACTTTTCTGTTGCTCTGTTATTTGTGTGTGTGTGCAAATGATGACCTTATTCTAAGGGGACTGGTGGCACTCTGCTCTAAAATTTACTAAATATTTCTATTGTAGAGCTGTAGTTGCTAATTTTCTGACATGTTAACCTTTTGGATTGAAATTTTTCATGTCAGTATCTATTGCTTTGTTTTTAATTTTTTTTTAATACAGTATATTTTATCAGGACTGTTTATCTTGTTCTCTAGAAAAAATGTAAGATGAAACTGTTTTCTCTGTACTTTTGATTTTCACTAGGTCAGCATGGGAATCTCTACTGAGGGAACAGAGACATGGAACTTGGGGAAGTGGTCATTGTGTCTGGAATTAGCTTTTGTTGTTGCTATGACTGTAAGATGTGATCCTGTAAGTTCTTAGGAAAAATGTCCAAGTTCTTTTGTTTTTTGGCATATGTTCAGCACAGCCTTACTCAACTTGACTAGCTAGAGACACAGAAGGTGCTGTTTGTGCTGAGCATGTTGCCTGTGAACACTGAGCTGGGCTTTCCATCTAAGCAGTCCTAGACAGATGTAGACTTGCTTTTTTTCCTGTTCTTCATTAAAGAGGAGTTGAAGTGTGATCTAACACTGCCTGGAGAAACCAGCTGGCATTGAAAGCTGGAAACTATGCTCTAATTACCTGGAGAGGAAGTTTGGGAGGGGAAGTGGGTGAGGTGGAGGTGTGAGCAGTCTCATGTGTCTAGAGATCAGGAAGGGTATCAGTGGGAAGAGGTGTGCTAAGGAAAATCTCATGGAGTGAGGCCTGGGCTTAGCTTGGTTTGGAGATTGCCATGGGTGGGAGTGGGAGAGGGCTGACGTCTGGCAAAGACTGACTCAAGAGAGTGTGTCCATTAGGGCAGCTGATCTTTCAGGACATGGAATGTGGACCCAGGAGCCTGGACTTCCCTTAGGAACTTCAAGAAAGACAAAGAATGATCTCCTAGTCAGGGGAGCTTTAGAGTATTAAAAAGGCATTGCTGCTTCAGCCATAAGCTTCTACAATATGTGATGTGAGTCTGCTTGTCCCTACTTTTCATGGGAAGTCTTTGATTAAGGGTTTCTTGTGACCTCGATGTTTGATATGAGGTTCTGAGGTTTGATCAGTTGGAGCTGCAACGAGCTGGGGGAGCTGTTCATGATTGCAACTCAGAGTTCTGTGAAGGATCAGTGTCATATCTTGGGTGCCTATATTTAGTGCATATTTCAGTCCGTCCAACTGTTTGTCCATACCCAACAGTAAAATTAAAATAGTAATAGAATGTAATCTCCAGGTGTTGTGAAAGTAGATGCAGTGACATTTATGAAGAACTGTAGTGCAGAGTCCTGCAGAAAAGGCCATAGGGAAGTTGGTAACTCTTTTCAGGGCAGTGCTTAACAGAGTGTAATAAACAAGGAATGAGGCCACACACTGAACAGAGAGGAGAAAACAAAATATTGAATAGATGCTCATTATGTGACCACCATTCATTTGGTGCTGTGAATAGCGAGGGAAGTGTGATTGTGCAGTTGTATTGTTTCCTAAAGCATGTATATAAACAGAGCAAATCAGTTGCATAAACAACTTCATTTTTTCAGTTTCCCAGCTTTTGAGCATTTGGGCTTGGAAATTTTCATCGTTATGTATACACGCATGTAAGAGAGAGAGACACTGAAGGTGTGAGTGGGAAAGTTTAGGGATTAGCTTCATTTATCTAATGATGTATGTAATGCAAAAAAAAAAAAACCAAACCAACAAATATAGATTAAAGTATTACAGTTTTATATGGGCAGGGTGTAATGAAAAAAGAACTTGTAACAGAGGGGCCTGTGGCAACTTCCAGAACAAGTAAGTTTGTCAGAACTCTCTGATTCAGCCAAAATATGGCCTGGTATCTAAGCATGTATTTAGCAACAACTTTAATTTGATAATAAAAGTCCTCAGGTAATATCTTTTATATATTTATACATATGCTCATCTGTACACTCTCTGGTGTTTGTCAGTGCAAACGTTACTCTCTCTGTCATCTGACTGAGATGAAATTGGGTTTGTTGCTGGTGTAGAGGGGAAGAGCTTTAGGTGCCGGGCAGGACTGTGGGCTCCAGTGCTGTGTAGGAGTTGGCACCTGTGGGTTTCATCTCCTTCTTCATCTGCTCTGTCTCTTCTCTCAAGTATTTATTCCAGCACATAGCCTAGACTACCACCGTACTTATTAAGCTACAGGTCTTATATTGAGCCATAGGGCAACTTTCTGGAAATACAGCCCTGCAGGCATGACTAGAGAAAAGCCTTTTTGTGTGTTTTGATTTGTTTGTTTGTTTGTTTTCTTTTTCTGTTTCTTTTTGTTCTTTTCCCTGACATATTTATGTAAAGAATCTCAAAGGCAGCAAAGTATTCTAGACCTTGTGCCTTCAGTGCAATGTGTAGACCTGGATTCTCTTGGGCGTCTGTCCCTTTGGGTGCTGGGACCTTCTTTCTCTGAGGATGTTTTTCAAAGCCCTGTTTGGAGGCTGGAATTATGAGGAAGTGTAAAGCATTATTTTTATTTCTCTTAATGGTTCCTTTCCTCACTATTTAGTTGCTGCCATGTTCACCATTGTCTTCCGTTGATCTAAACAGTGGTTGCCTGGCCTTTCACAAACTTGTGATGGGGAAAGATGGTGACCACCTGAAACAATAATATCTGTGGCAGAATAGCCTGAGAACTTTAAATAACCAAAGGGGACCGTTTCCAAGGCAGCTCAGTGACCTTTGGATCCCAGGAGCAGACTATTCATAGAGGCAAAGCCTTTGTCCTGCTTTGACCAGTGGTCAGTGAACTCTGGCAGGCCCCTCGGCTCACCATCTTGGCCCTAGACTAGCAGCTGGTGATTGATTCATTTAACTGTCCAGATCCACATTCTTCTGTCAAGGACTTGTCAAGGAAGAAAAAGGTTCTATGGAGGGCTATTCATTTTACTAAAAGGAAGGGGATGCATTATATGATTGAGTGGATTACTTTTGGGTCAGAAGAGTTCCTGCATTGCTTCATTTTAATTCGGCCTTCAATCAAAGAGAGACTTAGTTTATCAGTGCAGTATGGAGCTCATGTAGAGGGACAGATAATTTCAATTCCATCAGTGCAATAGGGTTGTTTTGTTTGTTTTTTGTTGTTCCCCCCCATCCTTTCTATGATTTGTCCACCCCACTGTTTTTCTGCCAAAAAAATGCACAGATTTTTGTGATTTGTTGACATGACAGCTAAGAATATTAAATTCTATTAATCTCACTCTTAGTTTTAAGGTGTGTGTTATGTGAGTACTAATGCTCCTACTACCTCTCATATATGGTTCTATGCAATGAAGGAAAGCATCAAGTAAGTAAAAGATCAGAGTGTTACTTCTGTTTTAGGTGAAGAGAAAAGTGAGAGAGAATAAATTCTACAGGATCAAGCTAACAAATTACTTTCCTCCAGATAACACAGGCAAAGGTAAAACTGAGGGCAGAACTGTCTTTTCTATCTAGTCTGTTTTCACCTGAAACAATAGTTTGTTGTACAAACCCAGCGTTTTCTAAATGCTCAGGAAAGCTGTTTTCTTCTGCTGGTTTAGAATTCCTTTTTTTGTAAAACGAGGAAGGTGTTTCTATGCATTATGAAACTTGAGTCACATTTTCAGTTTTATAATTAATACATCCAGAAAACCAACTTTGAGTTGTACTGGGGAGGCATGTTCCAGCTTCATCGTGTTGCCAGGCTCCTCTGTCCATCTGCCTTCCAGCTGGGTTGTGTTTCCTTAGCATTAGGATTTTCTTGCTGGTCCTCTTCACGAAGTACAGAGCAAAGTATGTTGCTGCTTAGCTCCTTCCACTGGAAATAACAGGCATTAAAGAGCAGATCCGGCCAGTTAACCTCCTGCCTCCGTTTGAATGGACATGATGAGCTGCAGCAGATGAAATACGACCTTCAAGTTTCTTTTCCCCACTCTCATAAGCTATGTATTGTTTTGATTTGGCTTATTGAATGCATTATGAGGGATTTCTGATTGGCTTCAGGCCAAGGTGTTATACTTCTGCCGGTGGAAGTACAAGTGGATAATTTAGAAGAAAATACAGTGAGGCTGGATCTGTTGTATTCTTTTCTCTCCCTCTTTTTTGAGGGAAAAGGGAGAATTTTGTATTTGTCAGGATAAAAGAATGAACTATCTTAAGAACACAGGAGAAAAAGGAAGTCTGAGGTAATCTAGCCTTCCTAACTCTTCCCTGTTATACGCCTCTACGTATGTATCAGAAATCTGGAATAAGTAAAACACCTGTTGAATAGGCAGCCTTCTTTCATGGAGACCTGGTGGTATCCTTTGCGTGCCAGCAGCTGCATTTCCCAGGGATCAGTCCCCTTTCTTGGGATGTGCTTGTTGCAGGCTGGAGCAGGATGTCTGAGGTGGGGATACCAGCTTCTCTGGGCTGCAGGTAACACTTCCCTCAGTTCCTCCCTGGTGGCTTTGATTCATGGCCTTGAGTTGGAGACAAATAATGAGCTTTTAAAAATGATGGAAAGGAAAAATGGGTTGTCATTTTGTATTAGAAAATATAAGTAATTTAATAACTAGATGTATTACCTACTTAGTAGAACATGGCTGTTTGCTTGTATTATGACTGGGCAAACTGGAAATCCAACAGTCCAACAATTGCCTCCCACCCCAGCAGTCAACAGCCATTGTAAGGTGAATTCCTCTAAAGACATTGAAGGCAATATAATTTTTATCTGGAAACTGCACTTCTGATTTGTTTCATGTGAAAATTGTAAGAGTTGTGAACTCTTCCCCCTCCCCTACCTCCTGAATTTTTCAGGTAAACATCTAATTAGAGGATTTAAGTAGCTTCAATAAATAAGTAGTACTGATAGTGTCTTTTGTTACTTGTTTCTTTTGTGTGAAGTTTGTTTCTGATTTTCTCCCTGCTGCTCTCAAAGTTTAGGATTAGATTTTAACTGTTAGTTACTACCCTCTGTTGAAAGACTTCTTGGGTGAGATCTCTGGGCTGTGTAAAGCAGTAGTGGGGCATTTGGTGACAGGGAAATGAGCTGCAGGCATTTGGCCCTTGAGAGTGGAGGCATTTCTTGTTTCCTTCCCCCACGGGAATGATGAAATGTTGACATTTGGAGAAGGGGCTGAAGGGCTTGAATTCCCAGCACCTCTCAGCGTTCTGCAGTGAAATTGCCTTTCATCTTGGGATGCTGATTCTGAAACACTGTAAGCAAAAAACGGAGAGTGCTCCTATCTCTCAGGAATAGCATTTCTGACAGTCCGGAGACTTAACAGCACCACCATATCAACTTACACTCATTCATATGGGGATGGTGTCGGTTTGCCACTGTATGAAATGAAACCTCTTCCTCTGCAGGAAGGCCCCAGATGTGAGGGAAGGCGCAGTGGTGGGCGGTGCAGCAGAGGAATGTGTGGGGCCCCACTCCTGGCCTGGGATGTGCTTTGTGATGCTTCCTCTGATTGATGAGCCAGGCAGGGTGAGGTGAAGAGTGGGTTTTACATTCTACTTGGGGTCTAGTTTTATTTTAGCCAGGAATAGCATTTATTTATTTCTAGAGATACAGGACTGATAAATAGAGGTCTTACCCTTCTGCTGGCATCTGCAGTGAAACTCATTGGTCAGAACGGGGCAGATTTATGCTTACAGTGCTGCAGGCTTTTGTTGCACAGTGCTGAAATTGTCTTTTCTGTGTTGCACTGAGCGATTGTTAAATTTTTCTTATTCTTTGAGGAACTTTAAAATCATAACAGTCCATCTTTAAATCTTGAATATTCTGTTTTGATTTGAGGGGGTTTTTTTGTTGTTGTTTTTTTTTTGTGTGTGTGTGGTTTTTTGTTGTTGTTGTTTTGGATGCCAGATTATGTTACTTGTGAAGGGATGTGTCTTTTGTTGCAAAATTCTGCTTGTGTTCTGATCCTTGTCTTCATGTTCTAAAGTGCAAAACAGTGCGGGATGTTCCCCATGCAACAGTTGGGCTGTTAAGCAGAACTAATTCTTCACAGAATGGCAGCAACTCCAAAGAAAGGCATCTGTAGGATTAAGCATAGATACTAGAAGGCAGTCACTGGGCAAACTGCTGAAGGAAATCAGTCCTTGCAAGGGAGAAAGTGGTGTGTTCTTTCTCCTGAATGCATGCAGCCACACAAGTAGAACAGCTTTGAAGCTGGTTAATGTGGCTTACTGTGTGCCTTTTCTCTCCTATTTCCTACGCTTCTTGTCTGCAGAAGAGCAGAGGGGAATTCCTTGATAAGTGCATTAGCATTTATTGTGCCTTCTGTGGCCACACACTGTTGCCTGGATGATAGATAGACTGAGAAGGAAAAACCCCAGCTGGGATGCCTTCAGAAGTGAAAAGATCAAATCCCTCATGCTTGTTTACATGGTTCAGTACAGAATGTCAGTCACACCATCAATAAACTGTTGAATATATAGAACTACATATTTCTAAGCTTCAATCTTTTAATTCCTTTAAAACAGTGCTAGTGATAACTCCTGAGGTGATGTGTATGTCTGGTTTTATTGGGAAGGGTGGCAGTGGTATATTTTTTGCCTCCTGTTAAATGATTAATGTGTAGTAAGGCAATATGTGTATCATGTGAGTAGGTTGCTTGTAGCTGCAAGAGGTGGAAAGTGGCATTGTTGCATTACCAGTAGCTGCTTTGACTAAAGTAAAACAGAAAGATGTGGGTGTGTTATCCTGTACTTTCTTCCTTCACAGATTGGGAATTCTGATGCATGCCCTTGCATTGCACTTCTGGATCCTCATCTCGGTGTGGTTCTAAGAGCACCTGATGGGCAGGAGAATGAACTGTAAAATAAGGCATTCATGGGTTGGTAGTTTGTCACTGAGGATCCTCCTGTTATTTTCTGTAGTGCATTGATGCTGCCCAGGATTCCATTTATTGTCACAATTATGTTGATATGCCATGGATAACAAGCTCTGTGTCTGTTCCAGGGGTTTGAAGAAGTGAGGAGGGAACTACAGTCTAACAGTCACCTTCTGTTCCCGCATGTGTGTTTCTGCATTTAAGAACACTTTTTGGGTGAATATCTGCTTCTGAGGAGCCAATTTTCTTCAACTGTTTTGAGATTTTTTTCCTTAACATACAATGGACATGCTAATTATGAACTCCTTCTGTTGCTAAGGTCAACACTTTAAAATTTACAATGCTGCCTATTTAACAAAGTAAAGAGCATCTTTCTAAAAGTACCATATATCCTGGAAGAAGTGATTGCTTTTGTATTTAAAAATGATCAGTATCAGAGAGATTTCTGATGTATTGTGATGGTGTTGGGGTATTTTTTCTTAACTTTTCAACTGTCAGCTGTCTTCAGCATGCATCCATTTGAGTTCTCTTAATTTTCTGCACTGGAATAGATCAGAAACTTGCTCATACTAGCTTCCATTCTGTATGTGGATGTTGTGGTTTTAAGCTGAAACCAGGACAGCAGAGAAGACAATGTGTTTTCCTACTTTCTGAGGATACTCAGAAATTAAGAATGAAGGAATACGGATATAGGGTAGGAAAGAAAGAATAAATGAGTACAGTTCCCTAAAAACCTAGTCCAGAATAGCCTAGTTGACTTCCAAGTTTTCGGGAATAGAAAATACTATATATAAAACTTCAGACTGGTCTTAACTTTGCCAAGTTGGTGGTGAAAAGTGTGTGTGGCCATAAGAACTTTTACAGAATCTAGTCCCAGCCCAAATGGTGGAGAACTTAGTGATCTTCAGTGGACATATTCAGACTTGGTTATTCCTGGACAGGGATTTTTTAAATGATCATTTGTCAGCCACTGAATTAGGAGCTTTAAAGAAAGGAGCAGGGAGACCTGAAAGTCTTAGAGGAAACAAATGAGATTGCAGCTGACATCTCCAAGGGAACTTTTGTTCAAGGGTGCTCAGGCTGTTGACCTCTTTGCTTCTCCATTTCATTGCCTTTAGATTATAGCATTCTTCAGTACCAGAAAAGTAGTGGGTAGTTTGTGAATGGGCAATTTTTTACTATTTTATTTTTTAAGGGAAACATTGGACATTGCTGTGCAAAGATTTTAATGCACAAAGAAACAGGTTTGCATTGTATTTTGTAAGTGTAGGTTTTGTATATGAGGCTAATGATCTATTTTCTTTTCTCCCTTCTTAAGAGGGATTGGAGGGTAATTCCTGGTGATCCGCATCCTAGTTTGGAAATCATCGTCTAAACATTGCAGTTCTTAGATATCTGCCAGCAAGTTGGCAAGAATATGAGAGAGGAAAGGAAAAATTAGAACATAGCATTGTGTCTTCCTTTTCCCATTCCTTTCCCTATTGCATTTCTTTCTAATTTTTCCTTTAGTATGGAAATCAGTATGAGGTTGGCTTGGAGTAAATGTTTTTCCAATAAGGTGACCCTAAGTTTTAGCAGAGCAGTTTCCCAAGTGTAATTGGCTTGCAGTATGTTGGAAGCAAACTGAATAAGCTGTGCAAAGGAGCTCACCCTTTAGCTGAGCAGTCAGGGCCTTGGAGAAGATTTGTCCAGAGCAGAAGTATTGAATTGAGAATAGCAGAAAGGACAGATGGCCCAAATCCTCATTCATCACCTCATCTGGGATCATCTTGGTATTTATCAGTGAAAGCTTTCTGTAATTAACCCTATGTGCAGAGCATTTTCTGGTCCCTCCAAAACTCAGCATGTGATTTGAAAGGGTTTTGCAGGCTAATGCCTCAGAAAATTTTGATCCTAAGCTACAACTGCCAGTACTCTTCTGTGAACTGAAACGTGAGGAGTACGTGGTCTGAAGGATCAGTTTTTTCTATAGGGAATGTCAATTTTCATGGCCAAATCTGGCTCATACTCTACTTGTGTCTTTCACACTATAGAAATGGAGTTTCTAATCTTGTTAGCCTTTTGCAATATCTGGACTTGAAAAAAAAATTATTATTTAGGTTTGTGTTTTGAGTTAAATATTGGCATATTTTACACTCATATAATTTTTTTTCTGTAAAGATTAGTAAAACAAATGAGAATAACTCCCATTCCAGTCTTCTTTTGTTCCTCCTTCTGATCTCTGCCCATGTTCTGGTGCAATGCACATATCATCTGGAGAATTGAGGAGGCACAGTATTTTTTTCAATAAAGGATCTTTCTCTCTAAGGTAAGGCCTTGACTCAAAGCCTATTGAAATCAAGGCTAACACTCTACTGGCCAACAGGTTGGAAAAAATGAAAGAACATGTGTCAACACTCTTGGACATTTGGCTTTCAAACTCTCAGGATTTCTGAATATAAAGTGCATGGATACCAATACACTTTGCCAGAAGCTCCCAAAATATCATCACATATTGATAAAATCCATCCTTTGGCTGAGGAAAAAAAACAGGGTAGGAAAGCCAGAGGAACCCAAGTTGTAGTGCTAAGTTAGCAGCTCATAAAAATACAGCTCTGTAATTTCCCACTCTGCATGGTTTTCCAAATTATTTGAATGATTGCTGTAGAGTATGATTGTGTTCTCTGCAAACTGTAATTCTGATCAACCTTCTCTAAAATATTAAAATGCCTGCTAGGAGATTCTACATGGCAAATGGTTAAAATAGAATCTGTGGGATAGAGAGATTAACACGTGTCCCATATCAATTATTGATAGTGTCAAATCAGTGTGGCAGTTTCAGTCTCATTTAACCTCCCTATTGTTTAATTGCAAGGTAATACTCTGAGTCTGGACTCCATTTTCAATGCAATTCTGAACTATCATGTTCAAAACTGCTGCTGTGATGTTCATACTAAAGGGAAGGATTTTCTTCCTCAGATTTGATTTCGTAAATCAAGGCATAAACATTTCTTTTGTAGAAGTTTTACTGCCACTTGGAGTGATTATAGAGGCATTTTTTCAAAAATCTTCTTGAGGAAAACTGGCTGATTTTTCTCAGGTATTGTCAGTATAGATTTAGGACTAAATGTGCACTTAGATTTTTCTGGAGAGTTTTCATTCTGCCACCACAGTAGTTCTTCTGTAGATACGTGGGCTTTTTGTCTCAGCTCTCTGCTAGCTATTGACCTTCATATTTAGATGTTTCTGGAGAAAAATATTAACAAAAGATCCAAAAAGCACTGGAATATTTCTGTATAGTGTAAAATCAGTGTAAAAAGACAATTTAGGTGGCAACCAAGACCTGCTTTGTAGCAATGTTTGTAGTAAAAACTGTACACCTGGCTATAAGGGCTTTTAAACTGACAGGATACTGTGGTTTGAGTTCTTTTCTTTGTATAACACTGCTGTTAAATTCTTTTGTTCTTCTTAGTTTTTTCCTTCAAATATTTTTGTTCTGTTACATAATATCTGAATTGGAGGTCATACCCCCCCAGCTTCAATGTGCAACCTCTAGGTTTTCCAGGAAAATGTTTTCCTTTTTCATATTGAGAAATTGCGTGCTATATTCATTGTAAACCAGTGTGTTTCTGCCAAGTAATCTTAGGTCTGTCTATCCTGTCTTCTTTCAAAGGGTGGATTCATAGGAATCAGGTTGATACAACAAAGGAAAGGCAGGAATTAAAGTTAAAATATGAACCTGAGAAACAACACACAAAGGTAAAATGAATGCTCTTTAGCAGGGATGACCAGATTTCCAGGCAATTCAAGCGAATACTGATTTTAAAGTCATGTCTAAGTTTAGTGTTAGTACCTCATTAAAATCCAGGGATTAATAGCAGAAATCTCCTTGTTGCACATTAAAAGGATTTAGTTTAAATTGGGATTAGAGGGTACAAGGTGCCATTCTAG
Source organism: Climacteris rufus (assembly GCA_013398175.1). Taxonomy (NCBI): domain Eukaryota; kingdom Metazoa; phylum Chordata; class Aves; order Passeriformes; family Climacteridae; genus Climacteris; species Climacteris rufus. The sequence goes on along the minus strand of VZRZ01006012.1, from coordinate 3,022,020 downwards.
CAAAGTTTTTCCCAAGGCATCAGTGAGATGAAGTGGGATAGCTTAAAGACTGTGGTTTTTCTGGCCATTGTAGTTATGCTATACATGTACACACACGTGTATGGATTTTGAAATTGTGGTGAACTGGTTCAATAATCCTTTTTAAATGTATGCTCTCTTTAGAAGTGAAATTGTCTGGAAAAGCTTGTTTGAAATGTGAGGAAAGGCAGTTGGAGTTATAGGCCTTCCTGGGACTGAAGGTGGTGTTAGTTCAAGAGCATTAAAATCTGTGGGTACTGGTGTTAGAGATTCAACCTGTAATCAAGACTTCCTTGTGCATTAGATAAGGATAATGTGCAATATTCTGCTCTTCTCTCCTGCAAGTGCACAGGGGTTGGAATAGGATGGGTCATTCTTCTCCCTTCCATACTACAGGGCTTTCTCAGCATGCAAGTGAGAATAACAACCATCTTGAGAGCCTTGAGTTATGTCTGAACACCACAGCCCCTTCTCTGGTTTTAGATTTTTGGGAGAAGGAGAGAACTGTTGTTCAGTTGTTTTATTGCTATCAGTTGCTTTCTTGTTAGGCTGGTACAACTCATTAACGTATCAATGTGTGATAGCATTTACTGCCAGGGATTAATACAGAGAAGGAAAAAGACAGTTTTAAAATTCAAGTGTGATAAGTCAAGCACCTGATATAGCATTCTCCAGAATTTTCATTGCATTCTTAAAATCTGAGCGGTGATGTCAGCAGCCAGTATGATTTATCTGATCATTTATTTATTTAGTGGTGCTTCTGATTTTTTTGGGGAAAAAAGGCAACTAATTTTGTTCCAATTGAATTTAAGTATCAGGCTTTCAGCCTGGTTTGGTTATTAATTAAAACAAAGTCTATTAAAGTAAAGTTTTAATCCATAGTAGCACAAAAACCTGTAATTTCAGAATATCTCTTTTAACTGAAAGGCTACAGAAAAGTATATTTTAGTTAAGCTTATGTTTAGTTAAGCTTATGTTTACAATTTGGGAGAAACTAAAAAGAATGAGTTTAGCAAAAAAACCACACTTGCAGTTTATCAGAAGAGTTAAATCTGCTAATTTGCCAGTATGTCATTACCAGTATGTTGTTTGAATTACAGTCTTTTATAACAGTCTGAATGAACTGACACTTTTTCTTTGTGCCTGAAAGGGCCAAATGTGTTCTGGATGATATCACTTCCTCCTACAGATGGGACTCGGTTCCATCTCAACTCAGTTGTTTGCCTTGAATAATAGCCATTAGAGGAGGAAGATGTGTGTGCAGACAAAGATGCAAAGATGTGTGTGAGATAAAGTCTTTGCAGATGCTGATGCCTCCCTTACTTGCCTACTCCATGTCAATACATTTCCATTTAGCAACCTCACCTGAACTTCCTGTGCTCAAGCTAAAACCCCTTCTTGCTTTTTCTGTTCTTACAAACACAAAGAAGTGACTCTCATTAATCAATAAGACTATCACTTCTCTCTTCAGCTTCCTTTCCCAGAGCTAACCCCATCCCAGGTCTTTTAATCTTTCCTTACAGGTCAGGTTCTGTTTTCTCCTGAAATCTCTCATTTTGATGTCTGACATTTTAAAAATAGTAATTCTAGGTCAAATAACACTTGACTAAAGTTTTAAGGGTGAGTGTGAGACATCACTGTGCTTGTGATAGCACATACAGGATGCCCTTTCACAGTAATTCCTTTTCACTTCCAGTTATGAAAATCTTCACATATATTGCTGTGTTTTGTGTGACCTTTACCTCTGAACTGTATGTAATAAGCAGAACTTGAGCTCTGAAATACTTAATGTTTGCTAGCATCTCTTGGGAAAACCTGGAAGGATTTACCTGTTAGATCACTTGATGGCAGCCCCAGCTCTGTGTAATCCAAATGGTTGCTCAGAAACGAGAAGAGCTGTGTGTCTTCAGTCTTGCTGAATGTCTGGATCTGTCAGTATATACTGATGTAAAGGTTATTCCAAATCCAGATCCAGACCAAATTGTGCCATTGGAGTAGCAAATCGTTGGAAAAATGTGTCTATATATCCAAAAGGCATGGCAGAACTGCTTTCATAATCTCTAAGCCTCGTTCCTGCAAGAACTGAGAAATTGCACAAAACTCCAAGGAAATACGTGCAAATTGGCTTTGGTGTTAAAATGTAACACATTTTTATTTGCTGGATTTTTCAATACTGTTTCAGAGAAAGATTGCATCACAAAAACTAGATCAAGAAGAGAAGAGTTGTCATGTGCTGCCCTGAAATCCATTTCTTTGGAAAAAGACATAACTTCTCTTTAACAAGCAAGTTTATTTTTCTCGAGTGAAACCTCTTCACCTGAGAGTTTAAAAAAATTGAAAGATTCTTGGTTTCACTTGAAGGGTTAGGGCTATTGTGAAATTCTCAATAGCATTAACACATGCCTTGTACAAATGGCATTATGCACTTTTGTTCTTTCCACCTGAGCAGTTCATCTCTCTGAGTGGCCATTCTCTCTTGAGAAACACTTAAGCATCACTATCATGTGCTGCAGAGTTTCTCAATATTTGGTTAGTTGAAAACTGTGCTACCATTTCAGTTCTGGGGGTTTATCTTCCATTCTGTCAGGTTTTTTGTTTTACATTTGTAGTCCGGTCTTGGGCTAGTGTCAGCTGTGATGGAACAGTAATAAACATGTAGGTTGTTGGAATTTCTTTTGCCTCTTAAGAAAGCTCATTCCAAAAATCATTTAATGACATGAAATGTGTGGCTAGAAAGTGCAGCAGGTAAGGGAACAGGTCACTGAATTTGTGTTGCAGCAGCCTGCAGAACTTCATTTCAGGAGTGAACGAAGTGGGTGTGTTGTGCTTCTTTTTTTGCTTGCTTGTTTGGTCTCTTTTTTTGATAATTAAAGTCAGTGAAGGACTGCTGCTGTGTTAAAACAAACAAACAAAAGGAGTGAGGGATGAGCTGCTTAAGTTTTACTTTCTCATGTAAACCTGCTTAGGTATACAGAAAGTTTTTCATGCATGCAGGATAGTAGTAGTGCAGGATACATCAGTAGTGGTTGTCTTATACTTCATCAGTGTGTCACAGCAAGTGTTTTTGCACTTTACATTTTGTTTTTACAAAAATACCTGTGGATATTTGCCTCAATTGTAAATGAGGGAACTAATACCAGAACAAAAACACATTCCCTTCATGTGATTTCAGGAATTTATAAAAGTAAGTCGGGTCTAGATATTGTTTCCCACTACTGTAAGCAGCATTTGGTATCTTGCAAGTTACAAAGGGTTCGAGCATCAGCTTCTTAGAGTAGAATTAATCATTTTCTTTTGGCTATAAATCTGGGAACAAAATGATTAAATAGACTGGAGAAGAGGGAGGGAAAACTCAAATAAAAAGGCACTTACATTTATTGCATTGCAGGGTTGTTTTTGGGAGCAAGGTATGTCTCTTGAGACTTTGTTTCTTATCCATTTTATAGAGCTCTGGCCTCTTAACAGCACTGCTTTAATGACTTGTTCTTGGGGTTCTGAGCTGGAATCAGTGCTTGCCATGAAAACAAGCCTGTTACAAAGAGGTCAGGTTTCACGAGACAGCAATAGACTTGTAAAAACAGATTTTACTGGAACAAATAAAGTCAGAATTAAGAAGAAACCAGAGATTTGCATGAAGAAACAAGGTACAGAAGAAGCAAGTATTGAGCTAAACTGATAAACAATGTATAAATTTAGATGAGAGGTAAGTGGGTATTTTTTGTTTCTAAAACTGCATTTAGTGACATTAATAAGTTTTTCTGAAGATTTTGTGCAATTCTTCATAGTTCTGACTTTTGCTGTCTTTAAAGATGAACATTCGGAGGAAATACATTGTTCCTGCTCAGGTGGAAAAATGTTCTTTACATATCAGCTTCAATGAACAACTTGCACTGGGCTTTCTAAATGGTGTAGCTGAACCTGTTCTTGCTTGCTATCATGATGGCATTTTGTGTTCTGTGAAATACTAATTGCCCCCAGTTTGCTTTGTAGTTCTTGAGAGTCTCACTTCTGTCTTTAATCTTCAGCTGTAAGGTACCGGGTGCACAGAAATAAATCATTCTTTTTATATGCATAAATGAAAGCCAAATATTATGTTTCTGTTGTCTCACTCTGTCCCTTTAAATAATCATACTGATATAAGAAAATTCTGGGTGCAATTTGATAGTTCCAGTGGTGATTAAACTTTTAAAGCTGTGTAAGAACTTTGCTTCAATAAAGCTGTATGACCACCTTTCTGCCTTGTTAAAATGATCCTTTTTTAAGCCACTGACTGTGGTGCAGCTGTGCTGCAGAATGGCTCTGAAACTCATGTTGCATTGGTTTAGGTTGTTCTTGTTATTTATGTCTTTTTTACATTCCTGGAGATTTCATTTTGAAATGTGAGCAGGCTTGTCTAGTTTGCTACATCATGCTTTCAGTAAATAAATGAAGAATGCAAAGCATTGTATTTTCTGATAAAAAATCTGTTAACAGCACTAGGGAAATATTATTCTGACTCCAGATGTACACATGTTGCCTGTATAGGGGAAAATTAGAATAGAGGAGGGAAGGAAGGGAGGAAGTAAGACAAGCATGGATGCATTTTTTTTTTTTCTTCTTTTTCCCTCTCTCTTTTGTGGTGGAAGACTATAGGAGAGCTGGATTTTATCAAATTCAGCACAAAGCAAATCCAGAAAGTTTAGAGTTAATGGGAACAACCTGGTGTATGTGGAGGTTATTTGACTTCTACTGAGTCTATTTTGTGAAGCTGCACTTTTCTAGGTAGGCAAAGAGACTTAGTAGTTATTAAGTCTCTTTTTTACTTCTGGTAATTCCTTTGCAATCAAAAAAAAATCTGTTTAAGGCATGAACCGCTTTTGTGTCTCCCCTAACAGGATTTAAATGTAAGACTTCTGTTGTAACACCTTTATGCAAGTTGTGGGTTTTTTTATGTGTTTGTTCTTGAACCTGATACTGCTCAAAAAAAAAGTGGAACCTAGTTCTGCTGGTGAGAGAGGATAATTCTGTCTGCAGTGAAGGTGGGGAGGGAACAGACTCAAGAGTGTCTGGGGCTGTGTAAACCTCCTGCCAAAAACACAGGTTTGGCCATAAAAATGGGTACCAGGAGCATCTCTGCTTCTTGTGTCCCACGTGTCTGAACCACGTTTGAGGTGCCAGACTTGGTTTACAATGGTCACGGTGGTGGTGGCATCACCTGTTTTCAGGTGGTTTTGCTCTACAAGGTGCTTCTGTTGTCCTGTTAATCACAGTGTTTGGGAGGTCTGTTCACAAACCTGCAGCACTTTCACTGCTGGTATGATTAGCAACGTTCATTCCTGCAGTGCTAATGCAGCTACAGGAATGCAGTGCAAAAAAAAAGGGATTTATTCAGAGCTGGGAAGTGAAATAGGCAGGAATAGGAATTTTAAGTTGAGTAGTTAGGCCCATGCTAGGAGTTAATTTGTGTGTGGAGGGGGAAGCAACCAGGTCCTTCACACTCTAATAATCTCTCAATGCTGTACAGTAGCGTTAAAGTGACAGGGAGGGGGAGCAGTCATTAGAATGCCTGGTGTGCAGCAGTACTGTACTGTGCATTTTTGAGAATGTGTTGCAGTAAATAGGATGAAAAACCATTTCCAGTAATAAACAACTAAAATCAATTATTTAAACACAAAACTTGAATATTAAGAGATGGGTAAGCTATTGCTGCTGATTTAGCTATTGAAATCATGTTTCTGTGTCATTTATACCGGTGTAGAAATTTATTTGGAATCTGATTTTTTAAAATAATAGATAAGTATTACTGAGTTCACAGAGATTGTTCCCTCTGCAGTTATGAGGTGGAGGGGAATGTGTGTGAAATTATTTGTGTTGTGTTATCCAAAAGGAATTGCTTCTGAAGAATTGTTCTTTCTGTTAGCTATATTGTAAGTAACAGCAAATAAGCAATTAATTAGCAGGTTTTGTATTCCTTTCCCTTATTTTTTGAGCAAGGAAATCCAACTACTGATAAATTTCTTAGCTGTTTGTTACCTGCAGGGTGTCTATTGATCTGCCACTTCAGTTGACTCAATTTTGTGAACTATTCGAGTTGTAGATGCTCAAAATGACATTGATGCTCTGTGCATCAGGCACCAGCTTGGTGACTGCTCAGACTGTTGGGATAAAAGTGTTCTTATATGCTTAAACTTATTTTGAGATTTTTTTTTTTTTGTTTGTTTTGATTTCATTTTCTTACCACATTTGAACTTGTACAACTCTGCAAATGCTTTCACTAAAGCAAGTCAGGAACCAAATATTGTTTTGGAAATTTGCAGTGGAATTTTTTGAGGGCCAGTGCCACACTAGTTGAATTGACTTAAACTTTGTTAGTTCAATAATTGATATGGTTTCCAGCTGCATACCAGTCAATTTGTATGCCTAATTCTATTTGAGCGTGTCATATTTATTTTTGTTGAAACCTTTTTTTACTGAATTAGGTTAAAGTAAAGTTATTTTAAGTAAACCTTCAACCAATGAAAACATGCTATTGAGCAAAGTTGACAAGGTAGTTAGATCCATCTTTCTCTGCATACAGAAATAAAAGGACTATTTGAAGCATTCCTGGGTATTTTTGCAAGTTGATCTGTGAACTGGAGTTCGATTTAACCAGGAGTTTTTTCTCACTTTTGTCCATTAAAATTGATGTTCTTTTATTTTTAGCCATTTCTGCATTTGAAGTCCAGCCACTTTCAGCTGAAGTCCAAGAAGGTGGAGTAGCTCGATTTGCCTGTAAAATAACAGCAAACCCTCCTGCCACTGTGACATGGGAAGTGAATCGAACAACTTTACCTTTAGTCATGGACAGGTATGTAGGGTTACACATTTTAGAATGCAATTTATTTTTTGCTATCGTTCTGATCCTGCTACAACAAGAAAATCTGAATACTTGCAATGCCATTGCATAAAAAAGGTTCCATGTATGTAGTATGTCAGCTATTACAGTAGCTGGTAATAGCTGTGTTGCTAATGAGTTTTAAATAGGTGTTATGAGTGCAGACCAGAGCCACCCAGTATTGTCTACACAGTGATCACTGACCCTGGAATTCTTATTGGTGAATTTTGTATGCAAGTCATCCTCAGGAACAGGGATGACAGTGGGGAACAGAATGGGTGAACTTTGGCTGTGGGAGTGGTTTGAACTAGTGGGATTGCTTTCACTGAAGAATTGATGCTGAACCTGTTTTTCTTTAGAGGGACAATTAAGAATTATATATAGAGAAAACTGAGTTAAAACACTTGAAGCTAGAGAAATTCTATGCAAGGGGATTTCTCATGAACTGATTAACTTGAAGAATATGGTCTGCTCCCTTCTAGATTCTTGCCATGTCCAGTTTGTGTTCACTGAACTGACTCCCACACTTTTCCACATGTAAATCTGGTTGAACCTGTCTACTATATCTAGCATGCTAAGAAAGGAAAAAAGAGAAACTAAAAATTGAAACCATAGGTGGGTTTCTGGGACCCATACACTACTTATATCTATCAGAAACTGCTGTAAAATAGTCAGCCAACCTGAAGAAGTATGAATGTAGTAGCTGGCTAAAGAAGATTGGAATGGTTTCTTCTGAGGGTAAGAAAGATCTGCTTGTTGAAAGTAAATTCCTGTGCTCTCATCATGGTGCTGGGGGAATTTCGCCTGTAGTTCAGAAATGCAGGAAGGTGAGTCATGTATTGGGAATGTTTTTGAGTCTCCAGCCTGCTGCTCCCAGGTCAGCCTAGCAATGGCTGTTTGTAAATCAAGTAGTTAATTCCATGATGGTGTTCACCGACTGGATGTTTACCTACACTTCTTTTTTTTTGTTTCTGTGACAGGATAACTGCTCTGCCTACAGGAGTGCTCCAAATCTATGGTGTTGAGCAGAAGGATGCTGGGAATTATCGATGTGTTGCCACAACCAATGCCAACAGACGTAAAAGCACTGAGGCAGTGCTGAGTGTTATTCCAGGTACTCAATATGTGAGATATTTTCAATGGCATTATATTCTTTTTTACAGTATAGCAAAAACACTTAGATGCCTTGAAGAGCTGTAGCTGTCCTCTGAACCACTTGTCCAAATAGTAATTTTGCTTGCTTGTATCTTGGGGCTAAAATATTGTTCAGCCTAAGTTTCCACAATTACTGAAGTAAAGCTTTGGTGTAAATCTAACTTTCAGTGTCTTTCAAAAAATTGTTCTATTTCATATTTAATTGAGTTTTTGCTTAACTGTACTCACTTTTTTTAAAAAATTTTTTTTCCTCTGCAAAGCCTCAGACTTGAAGCCTTTTCACAAGCCATCTATAATAGCTGGTCCTCAAAACATTACAGCATCTCTTCATCAAACTGTCATACTGGAGTGTGTAGCCACAGGGAATCCAAAGCCAATCATCTCATGGAGCCGGTTAGGTAGGTCTTAAAATTACAGCATGTGACCTTCAGCTTGTGGAGAGGAAGTAAAACTGGAAAGAAAGGATTTGAGCAGTTAGGTTGCTGTTCTGAGGCTTCGTGTGGTAGGTAATGGTTAGTGGGTTAGGGTGGGATGAGTGGAACACTTTTAGTTCCATGCTTCAGTGCTGCTGTCAAGAAGCCCCGAGGTTTTCTGAGGCTTTGGACTCCCTGTTTTTGCTGTCAGTCCTGCAGTGCCCCCAGTGCAGGGTGGGCACAGGGACAGGCAGGATGGTGGCCTCCAGGGATCTGTGACTGGAGCAGAATCAGTGGTGACTTAGGGCAGGCTGGGTGGTTGGACGCTTGAAACAGACCTGTAAGTGTTTCGACCACTCTTCTTAGAAGCACTATGTGAATGTGGTTTGCTGCTTGTGTTAATGGGCCATTTGTACTATGAATAGGTATAGACAAACCCAGAACAGTGAGCCTGGAAGAGGGAGAAGAGGGAATGCAGTAAGAATTTTTTTGTTTCATGAAAACTACCTCTGTTTTTATTCTGACATGTACCTAAATGTGGAAGTCAGGACTTTACATGTAGAAGCAAATTACAGAATTAACTAGGTTGGAACGACCTTTGGGATCATCAAGTCCAACCTGTGACCTAACACCACCTTATCAACTAGATCATGTCACTAAGTGCCACATCCAGTCTTTTTTTTAAACACCTCCAGGGATGGTGGCTCTACCTCCTCCCTGGGCAGCCCATTCCAATGCCCAATCACTTGTTCTGTAAATAATTTTAATAAAAAGTTTTCCTACATTTTTATTTCTAAAATATAGGAAATAAACCTCTCTCTCTCGGTTCATTCAGTGGCTCTTACAGGCAAACAAGTAAGCAAAAAACAATAGTCATAGAGCATTTAGATGTGTTGAACAGCCTTGTAACCCACTTCTGCTGCCTTCTCAAACAGACCATAAGTCCATTGATGTCTTCAACACCCGTGTGCTTGGGAACGGGAACCTCATGATCTCGGACGTGAAGGTGCAGCACGCGGGTGTCTACGTCTGCCGGGCCACCATCCCGGGCACCCGCAACTTCACGGTGGCTATGGCAACTCTCACTGTGCTGGGTAAGCCTGCTCCATCCTCAGGGTGTCTGAACACCTTGTGTCTGTCTCTTTGAGCTTTGCTATGTACTGACTTCTTTTCTCAAGCATCGTGCACCAAGAACTGTAAGGTCACTGCAGAGATTGAACAGAGCACAGAACCGTGACTGCCGCCTTCTGTCTGTTGACTTAGATGAGAAGTGTCAGATGCTCAACATTTGAGTTGTGAACTAGCACCTGGAGATACCCAGGTGCAATGTTTGCTCTGGGTAGACAGGCTTTCAACACAGAAAAGGATCCTGTAACCAAGTAGAAATATGTAATATGTATCTGTGACTTGAGAACACTATGTCATAGTCTGGAGCTTGGTTTGTTTGTGTTCATAAATGCATAAACAAAAATGCTATCTGTGCAGATAGTGTATCTTTAAACAAATGTGCTTTGTTTACAAGGAATGTGCTTTCTGCATGAGTATATGTGTATTTGTTTGAGTGGCTTGAGGAGAGAGCTTTTAATTTGGAAAATTTATAATAATAATAATAATGATAATAATTATTATTACTGCCCTTGCATTTGTGGGCGCTTGATTTTTTAATTATTTTCCCCCTTTTTCACTTATCTGTAGCTCCACCTTCATTTGTGGAATGGCCGGAAAGCTTAACGAGGCCTAGAGCTGGTACTGCTCGTTTTGCCTGTCAAGCAGAAGGAAATCCTGCCCCCAAAATTTCATGGTTAAAAAATGGAAGGAGGATACACTCCAATGGTAGAATAAAAATGTACAACAGGTGAGATTGCAATTGCTGTTGTATGAGAACTGTGCTAGTGATGTGCTACCAAAAGATGACGTTCCAGTAGCTAAATATAGCCAACCAAGATATAAGTCAAGTAAACCTGAAATCAGACATCAAATGTAGTCATGGATGCAGATTAATCAATACCTAAAATCAGTAAAGCTTATGTGGAGATTGCCTTACCTGGCAGGGAGGGAGGGCAGGACTGAACTGAAGACTTTCACCACAGAGTTACTTTGGATTTACAGAGTGTAGCAGATTCTTGCTACTACTTCTGTAGAATGAACAACTTATATTAAAGAGTTGGTTAAGAAATAACAAACTTAAGGTTCTACTTTTTGCATGAAGGGAATAGATGTGCAGGTTTGTTTTCACTGTGCCTGACTTTGCAGGCTTAAACAGAAACATGGCAGGTTTTACAGAACACTCCAAGGTGCAAAATTTCACTGCTGTGCATCCATTTCTAACAGAAGAATCTGTGGCATTGAAGTCAGTTATACTAAACTTAGGAAGCAGAAGCAAACAGAACTGTTGTTGCATTAAGTAGAACTAAGTTTATCCAAGATGTGAACATCTTTTCCACTTTTTTCCTCCTCTTTGATCTAGTAAATTGGTGATTAACCAGATCATTCCCGAAGATGATGCCATTTATCAGTGCATGGCTGAGAATAGCCAAGGATCCATTCTCTCCAGGGCCAGACTCACTGTAGTTATGTCAGAAGACAGGCCCAGTGCACCTTACAACGTCCACGCTGAAACCATGTCGAGCTCAGCAATCCTGCTGGCCTGGGAGAGGCCACTGTATAATTCAGACAAAGTCATTGCCTACTCTGTGCATTACATGAAAGCAGAAGGTAAGCAGTTTGGTATAAATACTGTCTAATGATTTGTACGTGACAAGAAGTTGAATGTCCTTGCAGGGACTGTCAGATTTGAATGGTTCATATTCAGGGCTGCATCAGAGCATTCCAGTGTGTAAATGCATAGTGTAATCAACAGGCCAGGCTGGGGAAAAATGCTTTTGCCACATCATCTCGTATGTGGGACTGAGTGTTCTTCCAACTAACCTTTGTCTGATGGCTCCAGTGAGCAGATTCTGTAGTTAGAAGGGAAATTTGCAACCTGGGGCCTCCGTAATGCTCTCTGGATTTCCCTCTGTCCTCTGCAGCAGGTTCTGCCTTCTCTCTTCTGTGTGTGCTTGGCAGGGAAGAACAGAGCATACAGCAGAGTCTTGGAGGCTCACAGGAACTTCTCACCACAGTCTGCTTGTTTGTCTAGATCCCCAACTTCTTGTGGCTTTAGTCATATATTTTGGAGTAGAATAATTGATACTTTATTGTCTTAACTACCTTCTCTTAGGAGGAATATTGGCTGAATGGTGAAATGTACTATCCTTTCACTCTTTGTTCTCCTGTAATGAGAAAAGTATCCTCAAACACAAATATGCTGAATTGCCATGAAGGGCTTATTCCAACCTCTGAATGATATACAAGTTCCTGTATAAAAGGGAACGGATCGTTGGAATAAAAATGAGTAATTAGACATTTTAAAAATCTCTTATTATTACATAATTGCTTTGAGTGAAGGTAATTTGAGGTGGTATGAAACAGCCATTTTTCAAAAGCAGAAGAAGTGATTGCTTAATGACTTGAAAAATTGTTAGGTGCATGGCTTCCAGTAAGCTGTCTTGCAGCTCTGTTTTCCAGGAGTGATTTCTGTTTCCATTTCTATTCAGTAAGTGGTTTATTCAAGGCCAGGACTGCAGATGCTCAGCTCTGTGTGGAATACCAGCCTGCCATCTGCTAAGCAGAGGACAGGAAGGACAGCTTAATTACTCTAATACTGATGCAGGAATAGCTGCATTTGCTTTTGCAAGTGGGATATTTCAGGACACAGGGGAATTTTGTCGGAAGGAAGGAAGGAAAGAGTTTTAAAAGATAATGAGAACAAGAGGTGTGGGAAATTACCCCCTACTCTTTCAGTCACTGAGGTTTTGTGCTCACAATCCCCTCTTAAAAGCTAATATGAATAAAGTCACACTGGATAAGTTATCTGGGTAATTGTAGAGAGCAGAGACCAGGTAACTTCAAAGCAAACTAGAAAGCTGTCCTTAGGGAAGTGTGTCTTTGTGCAGGAAATGCTCTTGAACAGTAGTGAAAGGAGGTATCTTCTGGAATATGTTTTTTGAAAAATCATTTTGCAATCCCTACTTTATATGCTTGCTTATCCAAAGGTTATATTTTGTGAAAGAAGACTACAGCTTTTCTTAATTTAAAATTTAAAAAACAAAACAAACTTCAAACAAAACAACCAACCAAACAAAAGCCTCTGATTTACTTGAACTTACATTCTCAAATACACATTTTCTTCATCTTCCCTGACTGGCTTGTGATACTTACTTTATTTAATATAATGCTGTTGGGCATCCTTTTGTATTAGTGAAGAAATCCACATAGGGAGAGTGGAGAGGGTTGTGTTAAGAGGAGTAATTACGGTGGTGGGATTCAAAATGTAGGTGATTTCATGCATTTTTAATTTTTTAATGTGATTGCATAGCACCAGAAATTTGCATCAGAACACAAACCCCACTTTTGTCTCATTTTATAGAAAAATCTTGAGTTTCAAAGGCTAGTGTACTGCACTTCTGTAAAAATAATAACTTTCTAAGTCATAGTCTGTAAACCTTTCTGAGGACGTTACCCTCATATGAGTGGCATTATTGAAAGCCCAGAAAATGAGTTTGTGAGACAGTGTCACAGCAGCCATCTCTCTAATGTAAATTTAGAAACAACTACACTTGAAGAAATGCAAATTAAATATTAAGGAAAATCTCTTGATGAGATTCACACCGTACCAGGTCACAGAGATGCTAACAAAGGCTATTGACATTGTCAGCATCTTATTTACTCTAAAAATTCTAGATAATTATGTATTAATGTAAATATTTTGTATGAATGTATTGCTTTCATTATTTCTTTCAGCTTGTCTTTGCCCATTCCACTCTCACACCCAGTTTCTGACTCTAATGAAGGTTAAAAATTATCTCAGATGTATTTGACTTAACTAGATTTTATCTTCACTTGAAGCTTCTTATGAACATAAATGTATAGACAAAAAAGCTGTACACATATTGCTCTCTTGTTCAAGTTAGGAACTGCATTTGAAAGTGTGAGTAAAGAACATAGTGCTGCCAAAGGAGAACAGTGCTTGCCGAGTCTCCTAAGTTGTGCTGATGTTTATGATTCCATAAACTTTAAACAGAAAGCAAAACTAGATTGTGCATGAGTCCTATGCAGTTTTATAGAGTTTTTTTTGGTAGACATCACAATGTGGTAGGTGCCTTGAATACAAAAGATACCATCACTTATTTTTTCACAACTCAAATATTCTGATGTTTCGTTGTAAAAACAAGTTCAGGTTCTCTTCCCTATATTAAAAAAAAGTTAGTGTTTTAATCAAGCTAGTCGAAGAAACTAACAGGTGTGGGTTTTGTGTGTTTGTTTTTTGTTTCTTTTAGCAGAATATTTTACATTCAAATCGGGGTCATAGTAGCAAGAAGAATAAGGGTCTGATGAGCATGCATGTTGGAGTGTGTTAATTCCTTGTTAGTGATTTAGAAAAGGCACAAAGGGAACACTGATTGTGGTGGAAGGCAAGCCTTGTTCTCTATTATGGCTGTTTCATTAGGGCCTCTGCATGAGGCCTAGCAATCCATTCAACGAGAGAACAAGTCCTTTTAATTTGAGCTCAAGGATCTTGTTTAGCAGGTCAGAAATCGTGCCTTGCAATTCCTAATTAACAAGCCATTAACTAGTCTGTTGTGAGATGCTTGTAATCTTGTCTAATTAAAATGCTATCAAGTTAATTCATAAATGTGGGAAAACTTAATGGTGGAATTTGCCTTTCGTTTTGTTTATAAATTCAGTTGTGAAGAGGAGGAGCTGGCTCTTACAGAGTTTTGATTAAGTTGACGTGCACTTGGTGTGAATTGTTCGTTAACACAGCAGCTTTCACCACACTTGGTCCACTTCATAGCCTTCTTCTATAGGAATAAAGCCCAACAAAGACAAGGACTGCTGCATGCATTGCTATGCATATTTTAGTGTGAATTGCTGACAATTTTTTTCTTTTCTTTTTTTTTTTTTTCTTTTCTAATGACTTGCTAAGGAGCCAAGCATTTTTTAAGCTTATTCTGGTCTGTTCTTATTGGCCTTTCTCCAAATTAAAGAAAAAACCATGTCAATCAAATGTAATAGAAATTGCAGGGTTAAAATGAGATCCTTTTGCTGAATAAATTCTTTCTGTTTGTTTCTTTTGGGGGCAGGAGGGTGTTTGTTTTGTTTTTGATGAAGTGGAGCCCTCACATTCCTTGCAGTCTGCTATAGAAGGGCTCTGTAAATAGGTTTTGAAAAAAACTTCCCTGACTCTAAACAAATAGATTTAGAAGCTGGGTATGAATGATAAGGCTATTAGAGCTTGTCTGTTGTGTTACTGTACATTGGGCACAGTTTGTTGTGACTAATTCTAAATAGGGTTTAGGGTTGCATTCAGCATCCCTTATTCAGGATAATTCTGAAACACCACAAGCTGTACTACAGCAAGACACAGTTACTCCTGTGCATAAAAGAGCTTTTGCTTAATAGGTTTGAAAAAGTAGAGTTAGGCTGAGGAAGAACGTGAAACTAACTTTGTAAGATCTTAAAGCCAAGATACTGTGATGTTTGAGGATTTTCAGGAATTTTTGTTTGTCTAACACTTCTTTTATACCAGGTTTAAATAATGAAGAGTACCAAGTGGTAATTGGAAATGATACAACCCATTACATTATTGATGACTTGGAGCCAGCCAGCAACTACACCTTCTATATTGTAGCTTATATGCCTCTGGGAGCCAGTCAGATGTCAGATCATGTAACTCAGCACACCCTTGAAGATGGTAAGATAAATGATTTTGGTGAACATTTGTATTTGTACTGAGTAGAATATTGCAACCCAGTGATAACAGTTCTTGAGGCTCTCGAATTTCTATTGATACCAGTGAGAATTCTGGATACCATGGTACAAGACAACCAGCTAATGAAAGGAATGAGACTAAAATAACATTCTGACAGGGCAACAGTGTGTATTATGCTGAGTCTCTATCTATGTTGAAAGACACTGCATTAAATAATGTTAATAACTATTCTAGATCTTTAAGAACTCCCTTGATGATGAGAATTTGATAGTAGCCTAGGATTTACTTTATATGACTCTCGCTTGAGTATCTGAAATGTGGATGAAACTGCACACCCACTGCATCTTTTGCAAATTTTGTAGGAAAATTTGAAGTAAAATTTTACTATACCAGAAAAAGGTCACCTTTTGTTCTGGTTTGGTTTGGGGTTTTTTTGTGTCTTACGTGCTTTTCTTTTTAGTAGAATCAGAATTTTGTAAAAGACCCTACCGACTTATTTCTATGCAGTGATTTAATTAATCTGAACATCATGGCAACAACAAACTGTTTACTGTAGTTCATTAGAACTGATTAATAAATTCTGACAGGGTTAAGCTTTGGCAGCATGGGATGTTGCCATTTCCAGTTGTCTGCCTGTCTCTTTGTCAGGAGTTAGAACCCTCATTACATGGTTGGTGGAAGAAAACATGAACTGAGTGTTCTGCAGTGCAGGTCGTTGTCTGGACTCTTGGTTGGAGGTGCTGCATCTAACCTTGACAGGCAGTGTGTTGGACCAGCCAGGTGCTGACTGCCTTTGTTTACTGCTGGCAGCAATAAGAGACAAAAATGTTGAGGGCCTTACCAAAAAAAGTTTGCTTAGGCTGTGCTGCATGCCACAGGTGAGAAGTATGAGAAGTGTCAATTTATCCTTAAACAAGAATACACAAAACTTGTTGGATTATTTACTCTTACATTACTGGCACCTTATTGTAGGTGTCAGACAAGAATTTTCTGTCTTTTCCTGAGCTCAAAAGCTTTGTCTTTTCCTTTTTAGTTCCCTTGAGAGCTCCTGAAATCAGTTTGACGAGCAGGAGTCCTACAGACATTCTCATATCTTGGCTGCCAATACCTGCAAAATACAGGAGAGGCCAGGTCGTCCTGTACCGTCTGTCGTTCCGCCTCAGCACAGAGACCAAAATCCAGGTCCTGGAGCTGCCAGGGACTTCAGATGAGTATCTGCTGGAAGGCCTGAAGCCTGACAGTGTTTACTTGGTTCGTATCACTGCTGCAACCAGGATTGGCTGGGGAGAGGCATCTCTGTGGACTTCACACCGAACTCCCAAAGCTACAAGTGTGAAAGGTAATTCTTAACATACTTTGCACAATGGCTTTTGGGCTTGTTGGATTTTTATTGGTTTTATTTTTTAATTCAAAATATATAGAGCAGAAGAAAGTGAGTCTACAAGCTAAAACATTTGAGCAGCTTACAATTGTGAAATAAAGTTTCCTGCAGCATTTTGTTCAGTGTAAAATACATTTCTGCAGACTGGGACTTTACACATTAGCAGTGTGTACCGATACTTTAAGGATCTGAATTGAAGCATATATGTCTGTATTATAAAAAAAAATACATGTATGTTTTGAATATTCAGATTAACTTGAAATCTAATTTGAGTTGTTATAATTGAGCTTTGGATTTCATTATTATTTAGTAATGCCATGTAGAAGAAATTCAACTTTGCATGAATAGCTTGAAAAATATGTAGATTTGAATTTATGGCTTTATTTCTTAGCTGTAGTCCACATCCATGTGCTTTGGATTTAATTGAGTTTTGACTACTATAGTGAATTATTAACACTTGATGAAGTGTGATGTTATTGTTAATCATATTTGCTCTGGCTTATTTTTTATTTATTGAGATGCAAAATTAAAACCTGGTTCTATATCTTTTATTCCAAATTAAGTTGTTAGATTTAGGTTATATGAAGTCAGACATCATAAGAAAGAAGTAATTATGTGAATACACAGATGAGTTAGAATCAAAGTCTTGAGTAAAGTGTGGGTTGATGGACACCCAGATTTTTGAATGAAAAATAGCTGTTTCTAGAATATAAGACTATTACATTTCTCTAAACCCAGCACCAAAGTCTCCTGAGCTGCGTTTGGAGCCCATGAACTGCACAACCATCACAGTGCAGTGGCAGCAGGACTCTGAGGACACTGCAGCTGTCCAGGGGTACAAACTGTACTACAAGGAAGAGGGGCAGCAGGAGAACGGACCAATTCTGTTGGATGCCAGTGACCTCGAATATACTGTCAGTGGTTTGGGTGAGTGTGTAACATATTTCTCAACTGCTTTGGAAGACAGTGACATCTTAGAGAGCTTAAATCATTAGGCCTGCAAGGCAGTAACGTTAGGTTTGGTCACCTATTTTCCCAGCAATAATCTTTACAAGCTTGAGTTAGGCTGCTGAGAGAATAATCCTCTCGCAAAATGTGTTGCACAACACTTAGATAACCAGAGCTTGTAAATCTTATGTGAGTTGGAAGGACACCCAACGACAGTGTAGGACTTCCAGTTACTAAATACTTTTAGTAAATGACATGTCTTTTCAATATTCATTTTAATGTGCAGTTTTTTTCGGCTTTTTGTAATTGTGTCTGATCTAGGAACAGTGAAAGATTAATACAAAACACCAAAGATTTTTCTCTGGTATTTTTACCTTATTTCTCTGTTATTTGTAGCCTTTGTCACAGCTATACTGCAAATGAGCACTGCTTGTTCACCATAGGAGCAAGTTGTGCATGTTATAATCCTGTTAGTATTTTTAAGGAGCACCAGTAAATATTTGCAGGACTGAGCACAAAGATCAGGACACAGAGCTTGCCGAGTCCCCTTGGAGTCTTTCCACTGATCACCTGACTGTTTCCTCCTGTAGCGCTTGCAGTTTGTACAGATGTGTTGGGATCAAGCCTAGGTAGAAGGTGCTTCTGTTTACATATAGAACTGAGAATTTCTTTCATCAAAAGATGTGATCTATCATGTAATCAGCAAAAATAATATAGGACTTGACACGTGCTGTTTGAAATGTGTTGAGATGGTTTACTTAGGAGTATTGTGGAGAATTAATCTTGACTAAGTTATCAAAGTTGACCTGCAGTCTAAACTAGGTCAGATGGCTTCTTGACCATGCTCAGATAGTCTCATCTGCTGCATACACTTGAGATACTGTTTGGGGGGAGATTTGAGGAGAGCATTCTGGTCTGTTAACTGGACAGCTGACCATCTGTGACCATTTCTAGCCAGAGCATCTGGCAGTGGCTGACTGTTTAACAGAGCTGTGAGACAAAAGAGCAGTGGGTTGAAAGAATGTGGTGTCTGTGTGTCCTAGGACAGAATTGCATATATTTTATTCTTTTCTGATTATGCAATACAAAGCTGTAATATCAGACATGTGCAAACTTATTAACAGTGTGATCTATGTGATATGAATTTTCTCAGTACACTAATACTCCTCAGATTAAAATATTATTTTTCAGAATTATATTAGAGTGTGTATTATCTGTGTGTTTTCACTGGTTTTTCTTTCCAGTAAGCATGTAGATAGATGAGAAAATGAAAGAAAACTGAGTTTGGGAAATTACAACTTTAACATAGTCACAATTAACTGAATTTCAAGAAGGAAGAATTTATGTGCTCAAGTTAACCATTCAGTCATGGTGCATGATGTGTTGAGTGTTTATTCTTTATCAAAATTCTCAGTATCTATATATGGTGACCAAAACATGATACATCCTGTATAGTCTGATTGCCATAATTTATATTTTTTGCATCTGCATAATTTGTGCTGCTGTAGCTTAGGTTCACTCAAGAGTACTTTTTTCAAATAACTTCAGTAGAAGTAATATTTTTTTTAATGGGATGTATTGAGTGATTTAAAGTGTATATCAAATATGGGAAGTTTTCTTATGTAAGTTTCTTTGCTGGTTTCTTATTTTTGTTTGCTTTGTAGCATTTACAGTAAATGGCATTCACCACTACAGCTACAAAAGACTTGGCACAGGAAAATTGATTAGGTCATGATTTTTCAATTCTAAAATAATTTCTTATGCTGCAACTTGGAAAGTTCACACAGACTTCTCATAGTGATAGTGCCTGTCTGGCTACTGTGTTTACCCATTGCCAAGCTGCCTCTTTAAAATACTTGTGCATGATGAATTATTTCTTAGAAAACAGTACCCAGCCAACCTTCTGCCTCTGGCAGCTGCACACATGGAGAATATAGCAGGTAGAATTGTATGCAATACATAAACCCCAAAGACTCTAGCAACATCCACACATTTAGAAGGGAATGATTTGTTCATCTTTTTATTTCTAGTGAATAATCTGGATAATTTGAACTGCTACATTTATTTATTTGTGCATTTAAAAATTAAAAATATTAATTATTAGGAAGTGGTATTACCTGGTAGAGTTTGAGATAATACAAGGCAAACCACTGCACTGGGTTTTGTAACTATGGTAAACTGATTCTTCCTGAACTGGACAGAGGCTTTGAGGACTGATGTTGTGTCATCCATTGCCTTTCCTGAGGACACTAAACTACTGATTTGTTGACAGAGTCTTTAAAATAAATGTCTTCATTATGAGCTATAGGAATTAGTAGAATACTGCAAGTGTGGAACTTGAAGGGGAAAGGTGTGTGTTAAGACTTTTGGTTTCGTGTATGTTCGATAACATGGTTAAAAGGAAAGGCTTTTCCTAATTTGGAAGAATATGCTCAGAGTCCTAGGTCCTTCTCAGTGGCAAAGATGGAGCAGTTTCCCATGCATTATCTGTTGCCACTGAATTTATATGGCTTCCAAACACTCCCTCTTTTTGTCTTTGTCACGACCTAAGGTTGCCCTGTTCTTTTGCATAGTTAATAAACTGCAGAGAGACTTCCAGTGCATTTGGACCATGTCAGTACAGCTATCCGTGGAACTTTCTGTACATGTTGGTACAAATGTCAGTGGTGCAAAATCTGTGTATTTAAAGAAGACAGTTCGCTTGCCCTGTGGCAATTAAGTGTATTTCAAAACAAGAATTCATAATA
Organism: Climacteris rufus; assembly: GCA_013398175.1. Classification (NCBI taxonomy): domain Eukaryota; kingdom Metazoa; phylum Chordata; class Aves; order Passeriformes; family Climacteridae; genus Climacteris; species Climacteris rufus. Next base: position 3,001,691 of record VZRZ01006012.1, on the reverse strand, counting down.
GTCTCTAATCAAAGAGAACATTAGCTTTGTTATTACAAGCACTGTTGATTGCTTTGTTGTTGATAGCATTGATATAACTACTGTAAATGACTGCAAATGTCTACAGGACTCTCGATGGAAGGATAATTATAATAGGTAAAGCAGAATCAGCAATGCCAGTGTGAAATAGATTACACTGATTAAACATGATATATGGCAATATGAACGTTATGCTGCATGTTTTCAGTCTCTTGTTGGTTCCTACCTTGTTTTCTGAGAACTGACCTGTCTTACTCCAGTGTAGGTCTACCCAGTTACTTCTGTGTATTTTTACACTGGATTATTTAGCATGATAGTCACCACATAAATAGAATCAAATGATCTGATCAGAGGCAGGGCTGCCGTTTTCAAAATAAATATCCACAGTTTCACATAGACATTTGCTTGTGTTAAAGGTCTTGGCATTTATTTTTCAATAGCAGGCTATTTCCTAGTCCAGTGTAAAATTCCATTATTACTTGAGTTTGCCACAGGAGCAGACCATTGGGTGCATACCATGCATTTTTGTCTCTATTTTTAATTCCTCGTTTGCTTCCTCCTGGTCTAGAAATTTTTCCCTAACAGAAAGTCTTTCATTGTGAGGCTTGATAAGCCTGCTGATACAGGTTCTGCTTCTGTAATGGCTCAGAATTTGTGTTCAAAAGTTGAACTGAGCTTTCCTGGTGGAAGAGTTTGCTCGGGAACCTACTTGCTGTGCAATAGGAGAGGGACTGGCAAAACTTGAATGTTAAAATGAAGAGAGTGTCCAGAGAAGCTCATCTCCTCCCTTAAATGTATTCAAATAGTTTTTTTTTTTTTAAGAATACTTTAATAATGAGTATATGTCTGTGCCTCCAGGTCGTTGGTACTCCCTACTGTGCTAAGTGGAGTGTTTGCCTGTCAGAACTCACTGTATTTGCAGCTGTATCACTGGTAGGAAGGTGGAGCCTATACAAGAATGGTAGTGACTCTGAAGAACCCATTTGAAACTTGTCTGAGATGATAAAATCAAATTCAACTTCTTGGTTAGCAAGCTCAAGAAAGTGTGATTAATTCCGATGCTGTAACACAAAAATAGTTTTTCAAGCTGCCTGGAAATCTCTGAACTTCATTGTTCAGTTCTTATCACGCTAGTAATTAATTAAATGAATGCCACCGGTGATGGGGGATTGCAACACGTTCGTGTGCCATTAGCCTCCAAGCCTTCTGTGCTTGGAGGAAGGGAGGGAGGAAAGCAAGAATTCACTGTGCTAATTCATTCTTCCATGGCTGCTGTGTGGGAGCTGTACCACCCTCAGTGCTGGCAGTCACAGGGAGGGCTTCAGGAAGTTGCACTTTGGTGACAAGGCAAACGTAGGGTCTCAGAAAATGCACCTGAAGCCCTGAGGCGAGGAGGTACCGCAGAGCTGTGCACACGTCCTGTGGGTGCTCTTCTGTGTCTGCTGCAGGATGATATCTGTAAATAACTGTTCCCACAGACACCTTAGGGGATGGAAAAACGAGTCTGTTTGCTTTGGACAAAATGCCTTGAGCGCAGGAGCCCATGTTCCTCGGCCTTTTCCTGGAGAAAGTCCTTGCCCAGTAGAGCCTGTGGAGTGCAGTGTCCTGTGCTGGGAGCACTCCTGGCTCCTGGGGCCTGGGGGTGGTCTTGGCAGACACTGCCAGGTGCTTGGGTGGCCATGAAATGGAGTGTTATCTGCATAAAATAAAATCATTGAATTAATACGTTGGTGATTTCTGAGAGGCTTGGAGACTCTGCACGCTCCCTGTCTGGGAAAGCTCCTCTTATGCTGATAGGGTCTTTTAAACTGTTTAACATGAGGTGCATCATAACCTTGTGCTAGTTCTCCTGGTACTCCAGTTTTACATTACTCGTTGGCATTTTTCCATGCCCCAATCTAGTACTTTTAGAAAAATAATTAGATTCTCACAGACTCATGTGTGTGACTTACTCCAAAAAGTTTGGTCTTAATCAGAAAAGCTTCCCTGTCAGAAAGGTCTTCTGTGTCCTGCTTTCTCCCAGTTACAGAGGAGGAATAAAGGCAAATGCATTTTCCTGCCCTCCTTGACTTGGACAATATTTCCAAGTGAAGAATGTGTCAAAGTCTAAATGACACAAAGGCACATTTTGTGACCCTGCATGGCACTCCCCTTTGGAAAGGGAGCTTCTACTGAGGAATTAGCCAACTACCTACTACACTTAGGATTCCCCCAGAGACTTGGCCTTCAGTTGTTTGATTTCCCTGGGATCTATTTATATTGTGTTACAGCCATGACTGTAGTTTAGCTTTAGTCCAGGGCAGCAAAGATGACAAGGTCATTCAACAGTCTATAGAAATTGAATAAGGGTGTGTAAGAAGAGTCAGTGCAAAGAATTTCTCCAATTAAGCTGCCTGATGCACATCACCCAAGTGTCTCTTGTAATGTTTCTGGGAAAATGCTTTAAACTTTCATAAAGCTGTTGATAGGATGGTCAGATAGGACACAGTGGTTTCATTTGCACCATATTGCAAATGAATGCGCTGAAAAATGAAAGTTTTAAAAACTTAATCGCATCTTTGTCAGTGTTGATGCCGTCTTTCTTATTAAGAACTGCAAATGCAGTAGTATTGAGAAGAAACGGTGTAAGTGCATTTCCTGTGTTCATGTAGTTATTTCTGAAAGCTGGGACTATAGTTTCAGTTTTATCCTGTGTTTTGTTGGTGTGAAAATGTAGTGTCACATACTTGGATCCGACAATTCTGGAATACTGAAAATTGTGTATGTGGGAATTGATACTGCTTTTTGTTTAAAAGTTACTATGGAAATTTAGGTTGGAATTCCCATACAAATTCAAGGAGCCAGGCATTCCTACAGTTTCATGAAGTAATGTGAAAGAAACACAGGTCTTTCTTGAGAAACACTAATTATAAAAAAATTTCATTGTTAACTGTTCTCAAATGGCATTAAAGAAAATATAAATTAGTATAACGGATATACTTTTTTTCTGTTTGAGGTATTTTACATCAGATCAGACATCCACAGCTAATGAAATGCTGATTTGAACAAAAGACAGCTCTGTTAAATAAATAATTGGAAATTGCTTTAGTTCTTAATAAAGATCAACTAAACCCTTGGTTTTCTTGCTTGGAAAACCAGATGATAGCACCGTGTGCTGTATATACTGCAGTCATTATATTTACATTGTTACATAGTGGAAAGTGTGTAATAGCTCAGTAGGTGACCAGGACAAATATTATCATTTATTTCCACTGTTTACAGCTGGGTCAGTCTAGTGTTTACTCATGCTGATTACATCCTTAAACTAAACCTCTTATCTGTCAATTCTCCTGATTGTGTGTAACAGCCTTGCTACTACTACTTATCAGCTAAAACATAAGGGATTTGCTGAGCAGGGGAGGAGGAATCAGCCATAATGCACAGGAATAAAACAAAAAGCTCTAAAAGTAAACTGGGTATGTTTAAAAGCAACCTCTTTCTCAGCTGTGACCTCTTTCTCTTTCCCAGACGTGGCACATTATGGGTGTTTGTAGTTAACAAACCCAAGCTCTTGCCCAAGTCCTGCTATGATAATGCACGTCAATAAACAAGAGGCACACATTCCTTGCTCCATAATCTTGAAAGACAGACCTGTCACCACTCTAAATGAGTCTGTCTTCCAAATGCAGACATGGCAGATCTGTGTATCATTTTTTCTTGTTTCTTTTCTTTCTTTCAGATTGTGAAAGATAGATTATAGATTAAAAGAGGTACTGGAGGGGGCTTTATTACATGGTACTTTTTTAACCTGTAAAATATCAAAGCAAATGCTGCTTTGCTAAGCTTTTACCTATTTTATATAAGGAACCATATTGCATTTTACAGGCTGTAAATGTAAATAGAGATCAAACTGGGTCTTCTGTTTTGTTGTGATTTACAAACTGTTGCATTGTATTTTGTTTCCAGTGTATGTCAGTGCCAGTAATTTCTCTAGATCTGTTTGTAGAAGAGAGCTACAACTCTGTAGGTTCATATTTACTGTCCTTGCTTGTGGAAGACCTAGACTGAGTGGCAGAGGCAGGGAAGGCATCAAACCTCTGTCCTGGGCAGCATTTCTGATCATGTCCACGTGCAGCTGGGTTGTAGTGGGGGAATATCAGGAGGTTGCACAGTGCAAACACACTGCCACGAGGGGAGCAGGCACGCTGATTCCAGACTCACCCGCATGCTCCCTGCCTCCCTCACGGAGGGAGAACACTACACTGCTCTGTTTAGGTGAAAAATTGTTTCACTCGGGTTGTAAATTGAATTCTTAGTGGGCAAAACTGAAGCTGGTGTTGAACTTTGTGGCCCTTTGTTGGAGCTTATTGGCCTGGCATCCATTGCAACAACGGTGTCTTGGGCTCAGCTTTATTCAAGCACTCTTGCACACGACTGAGTGGGAATCCCAGATAAATATCAGCTTGTTCTGAGCAGATTTGCTGGGGAGCAGCCAGTGAACTGTCAGCTGCTAATGCTGCATACTTTTTATGCAGTTCAAGTGACACATCTGTAAAAAACTGTAATGCCTTCCTTCCTGTGTGTTCTGCCATTATTTGTTTTGCATTGTGCCGTATTGCAGATTTGTATCATTATTGCATATTTTCTCTTTGATTTTTGTTCTTAAAAAAAATATCTTTGTCATGTATGTTTTCTGGCAGAATTTAAATTTATCTCTATCAAAGAAATTAGAGTTACTTCTGCCCGTGCTTTTGGTTTTGAAAAGTAAATGTTACTTGTATACAATTCATTTCTAGTGGAAATCTTTAATTAATATTTAATGTATTTGCCAATTTTAAATTACACCATCAAGCCTCTCTAGGTTGCCAATTTAGCAGTAATCGACTTGTAGGTGCTGGAATACTGACATCTGTAACATCTGCATTAGCAGCATAACTCATCTTGGTGTTGATTAAAATGTTATGTATGACAGATACTTACTAAGAGGAATCTCTAGGCTTTCTTTGAATTAACTACAGAGTCATGGAATGGCTCTAAAACTCATGGAAAATTATTAATTTGTCAGCATGATCAGCGCTTAATGTTGGGTCAGAAAGTTGCATTCTTGCTCTCTTAGTTAAGACCTTTTATAAACAGGTAAATTGTATGTTGGAAAGCTTGCCTAATAGATTTTTATGTAACCTTCTTGAACATGCTCTGGAACTTGAACAAGTTCCAGTTTGAACCCAGTTATCTGGGGAAGTAGTCCTGACATCCTCATTTAAACATGCCTTGACTTTTAACTTCCCAAGCTAGTGGCTCTTTAAAGGGGAAGGACACGGTGGGGGAGTAGATCCTCAAGTGCAGAATAAAGATTGAATGTATTGTACTTCAAAAAATCTAAATAGAGTGTTAATATGAGTTAAGCCTGATTCTCAAGAGATACTGTGAGCTGTCAGGATGAGGGCAGTGTCACTGTTTGGGACAATGCCTTGTAGCAATGTTAAAGGTACTAATGTAAAGATATGGGCTTTACTATGGCAACAGGAGAGATTATGTTCCATGGGCCCACTCCAGTAGTGTGGAGCGGTTTTGCCTATTTTTGAGAGACTTTCTGTCTCTTTATCAGCTGTCCCCATAACTGAGTTGGATGCATGCTTTGCTCAGGACATCAGACTAATTGTGTCACAACTTGAAGAACTGGAATCAAGAGTGCTGCAAAGCCTTCAGAGTAGGAGGGGGAGATGTTTTGCACTCTGGCAAGAGAACTCGCCAGCCTATAGTAAAGCAAAATGTGGTGTCTTCAGATATTGCAAGGTAAACTTTTCGGTGGTGGGAAAGCGATTAGAATCTTGGAGGAAATGCTCTCAGCTGCTCTGTGTTCTCAGGGTAGAAATTCCACCATTTAGAGCTATAAACCTGTGTGGGAATTCAGTTGGGAAATTGTGTCATGTTGATTGAGTAACAGTTAGGATGTATGCAAATAGTGTTGCATTGTTCGTTTGCTGGAGCTGAAGGTTAAAATTTGCTTCATGAAAAGGACATATTGATCACTCTTTACAACAGGAAAGTAGTAAATTACTTTAGATATAAAAACCTCAGAGTTGCCTTTGAAATGTTTCTTAGTATCACAATGAATATGCAATAGATATGTTTTGATAGCTGTAAAGTGACCAATAAATAAAGACTTAATTTCTTGAAAGTGGTAATTAACTTAATGTGCACCCCTGTTTAAAGGTAAAACTGAGCAAGCAGATAACAATGGCAGAAATGACCAGAGAAGTGATAAAGTTTCTTAAACAAAACAACTAAATAAACCAAACCAAACAAAAGAAGCCCAGAAAACCGAACTACTATGCACATTCCTGCTATACAACCTTTTTTAGATTTAAACTAACTTTAAATATGGTGGTTAGGTTTTTGTTGGGTTGTAGGGTTTTTTTGTTGTTGGTGGTGGGTTTTTTTTTTTTTTTTTTTTTTTTTTTTTTTTTTTTTTTTTTTTTTTTTTTTTGTTTTTTTTTGTTTTTT